>JAIPRM010000886.1:0-45744 GCA_025469315.1 Stegophylla sp. TES_Ste_2020 | reverse complement strand
TATGGTGAAACCAATTGTATTTAAAACAACATGGTACTGCATTTAACTGAGCATTCCTACTACAATATATTATACTAGAATTATTAGATGAACCAGACAATTATTTTGTCGGAAGTGAAAAAAATGTGACACTTGACTCTCGTCTCTAGGGCACCCACCCTATTTTTAAGGTGTTGCTCAAGAAACACCTTGACCATAGGATATACGCCACTGTTACTAATGGATGATTGGGGTTAGTGCCTAGTGGTACTTGGTAGATAGCAAGGTAGTTGTTATACTAGGGTACCAAGGTAATTATAACTACCTTGGTAGATAGGTATTAGGTAAGTAGTAATAAAGAAAAATAAATGCTCATTGTATTGTACTGTTTAATTGGTAGGTAATTGTATATTTTTATTAAATAATAGGTACATAATAATATAATACTTTACATAAACAATTAATTTATTATTATATATTTATATTGCATATATATTTAATAATATAAATAATTCAAAATTAATTACAAATTTCATAAAATACTTACAATTTACAAACTAGGTATAAGTACATCATTAAATTAGCTAACAAATCATGATTTAACCAATTTAGATTTTTTTTTCGTTTTATTTTGTGTTTTGATTCACCAAGTAAGAATACTGTCTCATTCTTATAGTTATATAATATGAAAAATATTTTCACAAATTCTGGATTTAGATTTTAATGTGAAACCTAAAGCTTCATTCCAAGCTTTCCATAAATTTAAATCCTTTGGTACACCAAAAGTACTTTTTTTTCTTTTAGTGTCACAAAAAAGAACACAACAACTTATTTTTGTTTTTAGAAAAATAATGTTTAAGATGGATGAAAAAATATGAAATCTACTATCATACAATTAATAATTAGTAATTATAGCATAAAAATAATAATACATTTTATTCAATGTACAGTATATATTATTAACCATTCAATATTGTATTTGTATTCCTAATACTACAAATTATAATATTATAATTCATGCCTAATACCATCAAATTTGGTGGTATATTATCTTGCTACTAATATGATAACTAGCACTAGGTGTACTTTGCAACAGCAGCTGTTGTTCTATAAGTCATTTTGGGTTTCAGAAAAATGGTTGTTTATTATAGATCGTTGGGTATCCAGTATATTATCATTCGTGTTGTCCACTACTCACATATTTGTTATTACATCGTTTTGTTTTGAGTCAAACTATTTGAGATAGATACTGTAGTACTTCTGCGCACTCGTTCCCCGAGTTCGTTTACTATCCTTGTTTTAGATACTGTATCTATCAAGTCTCAATAATTTTGTTTAAGCAATTAGTAGAAAAATGAGTAACGAATCTATTATATATATTGATGCTAAGACACGAGTGGTTCGAGCAATTAATCGAGTAATAACTTTTGTCAAAGCGTCGGCTGAATTTAATAATGATCAAACTAGTGTTGGCAAACGCTCAAAAATTCGGATAAAGCTCACTGATCTTAATGAAATTCGTCGTAATGTCGAAGATGATATCCAATTAATGGAGACTGCTGTAGGTCAGAAAACGGCTTCAAGTGATGGGGTCGACAATAGCAGTAGTACATCATTGATTGATACGTTCGATACATTACATTATGAGCTTGCTGCTTTCGCTGATGTCCACTCTTTTTCTTTATTGAAAAAATCGAAGTTTTCAGCCTCTCATAGCACTTCCGAAAATCAATCAAATAATATCAACAATCTTTCAATGTTTCAATTACCCAAGAGAAAGTTTCCAACTTTTTCTGGGAACATCAACCTTTTCATAGGAAAGAGCCAATTTTCTAAAAAATTACAAACCATAGATGTTTAATGAGCCTCATTTGTGTGATCAATCTTTTTTTTTTTAGTCATCCCTATTCTCCATACTTGTTATTAAGTTATTAATTATGTCATTATTTGGCTAGATACAATTAGACACACTACGTATTCTGAAGAAAAGTAATGATTTTGTAATTAAAATTGTAAATATACAGAAAAATATCGATTTTGATACGTATTCTAAAGAGCCACAGATTGAATAGCAAAAAACCGCAGGTTGCCGACACCTGCTCTAGTTGGTAGGTACTTTAAAGAGGTCAATTTTTGAATTTCTCAATTATTCAATTTTTATTTTTGAAAAAACTGCTAAAAAGACACGGAAACCAAAATTTTTTTATCCAAACTTTATAATAATTTAAACCCTCTTATTTGGTTAAATGATACCTCAAATCAAAAATCAACTCTAGAATCTACCCAAAATAATTTTCTCAGTTTCATTTCCTTTAAATTTAATACATATATGTATACAGATCCCCCATGGTTCTTATGATAATATATTGCATTATCTAAATCTTTTAACACTTAATGAACATCTTATGCTTTTACTTTCTAGATTTCTTCATAAATTATTATTAGGCCTTATTGAATGTCCGGAATTATTATCATTGATTAATTTAAAAATAAATAACCTTAATACCAGAAATCCGAAACCACTTTACCCATTATTTTCAAATAAATATTATAGCTTAAATTCCCCTGCAAACCTCCTGATGATATCCTTTTGATTTTATATAATTCAACTTTTATTTTTATTGTATGCTTTATGTTTTTCTTATTATATCCATTTAAATAGTAATAATCTACCTATGTATAATAATGTATTGTTCTTTTGCATACAAAACTTTTTTTTGTTATTGTTGTACACATATTTAATTGTAATAGGACGTCCGCATATTGAATAAATAAATATTTTGAATTATTATATTATTTTAAATATTAGTAGAAAAATATGTATCTCGCCTTTAATAATTTATAAATAAAGCCTTTTACATCTACACAGTGCTGAACTACGATTTTACCAAGAACCAGGGTTGGGAAAGATACTTAAAAAAAATATCATGGTACCTACATGATACATGCATTTAGTGTATCTAGATATAAGATACAAGATTTATGTATCAAAGATACATTGATATTTTTTACTTCCAATTGAATTTTATTAACTTTTAAACATAAAAGGTCTATACAATACACAGTACTGTCCATACTCTATAGTACTATATAAAGCAGATACTTATAAAATCATAAATATTAAATAATACAATAAGTTAACACATATTATAAAATTATAATTAAATAGTTGTACATCACTATGACATATAAATACACCAAAATCAATAAATTACATAATAATATTTATTTATATATAATAATTTTTTTTTTAATTAAATTTTTATTTTTTGCCATTTTGGTACTACTCAATAAAAGTGTTTACAATAATAGTATCTTGTACATTTTGGCAAAAAAAGATACATGACACTTGCATAAAATGTATCATGGTACATGATACTTTAAAATAATGTATCATGATACAAGATACAAAATACAATTGTCTCTTTGATACTTATCATTGATACATGTATCTTTGATATTGCCCAACCCTGCCGAGGACACTATGAACTTCCACAATACCTTTGCTTCATGGGTCTTTCTTTCTTCTTCTACATGACATCAGTAAAGCTAGCAAAGTTATAGGAGTTACACATTGTTCCAAAAATTATTTAAATTTTAAATGATCAATATTTTATATTAAGAATAAATGAACGACAAAACAAAACAATAACGCGACTGTATCTACTATTTATGTTCCTAATAAGCGGCTTCTAGTGTTTCTACTGTATTATTTACTAGGTGTCCCCGTGAGAATCCCGAAAAAAAATTCCAATAGGACTTTTTGGCACTCGTCATTACGCTTCTCAGCACCGTCACTTACGCTCCGATCAATCTATGTACAATGTACGTTGACCATGCATTTGATGGTGCAATTTATTGCAATACGAAGTTTCATCCCCGTGAATGATATTGAGCTATTGAGCATCGGGGATTCTTTTCTGGCGATTTTTATTCCGATAACCCAACATTCGCTACTTATAAAAAAGCGCTACCTCTTAATATATTAATCTTTTTTATCGTTTATTGTCACATTGATCAACACTACATTAGGGATTAGGCACATTAATGCCAATAGAGAATTAGTCTAAAAATTTACGGATAACAGCCAACATGTACATTATGATGAAATCAGCAAATTTTCTGGCTATAAGCACTTTGGTGAATTTTATGGCTAAATTAAGAGTACCAAAGATCATAGTTTCTGCAATACTTCTTATTTTTAATATTGGCCTTCTGCCAATACGGCAATCAGGAAACATCAACTCAGTCGAAAGAATAAACAATGAACTATCACTATGAAGCAGACTGAACACTCGGTCAAGGACACGATTTAAAAAATATTTGAAAACAATATTGTAGTTTCCAGATTAAGAGCTGCCGTGTTCACCAAATGACTGCGTCTCACATTCATGCCAACACAGATAACGCGATTAAAAGCACCGTTCCACTTTCAAGGTGTATTATTGTGCATAATATACTTGGCATGGTCATAGAAATCAAATAGCTACTGTAAAATTTAATATCACTTACTATAAAAAAATATAATATAATAAATAGGTATTCGTAGAAATTTATTTAGAACCATATCAATTAGTAGTCAATGCGTGGGCACCATCTTTGTTGTCTAGATTCTCCGGTCGCTGACGGACAAAGTAGCCGCTGTTAGAGTGATATACGCTATCTTTTTCTAACAATGTTAATGTCTTCCTTTATGCGCCACGCGTCACATGTTTACAGTAATCCGAACCAACCACCGAGTGCCACGTCGTTGTACGCGTGTATACAAACTTCATGACAACAGATTCTCCAGTCAGTTTAAATGGAGGGATTAATATGAATTGTCTCGAATGAAAATCCGTATTAACCACCACAAAGTAAATCTATTTTTTCATGGTATTAACCATGGCTACATAACTAAATTATTTATTAGCTAACTAAATTATTTTTTCATAGTACTAACGCTCCGTTTGGGCGCAGGAGAACTGGATATAGCCATGATGGTGCGAATGACACTGTGACGATAACGACAATATTTAACAGAATCAGCTGTTGAACTTCAGCTGATGTGGCCCTGGTACCGCAGGCGGCAGTATAAAATGGCTGCGGGACGACGGGTTGACGCGTATGTATAGAACGTCTTTGGAGGTGTACGCGCGCGCGTGAGTCCGTTATCACTCGCACACTGATATCCGCGGCGGCGGCGGCTGTCCTACCCACAGGCACTATAACTCGGTATGCAGCTTGAAAAGACGAAAACACACCACCACACCTTCCGTCGTCCACTGGTTGTCATTGTGCTCCCTGCCATCGTCTTATCTATCATCAAATCCGCGGTTTGCAGTGTGTTCGTACCGCGTCTTTGTGTTACTTCGAAGTTTGAACGAACTGTCCTGTACTTTGAACTTCGTCCACCCGCCGCAACAACTCGCGTTTTCACCGCCGATCCGCTGACGTCCGTATGCAACAGCTCGTGTTTTCTTAGCCGTTGTTGGTCCGCTGCGGTCCATACTCAACGACGCGTCGTTAATCGTCCGTCCCGAGTGCGCGCCGTCGTTAATCGTCCGTCGCGAGTGCGCGCCTTCGTTTTGCGACGGCCTAGTTCTGAAGACTGTAGAATTCGTTGCACCCGTTGTGTTACAACACGGTCGCGACGGCGGCTCGCAAAAACTCTTCGCCGAGCCTTAGGCTCTTCCGGCCTCACCAATTGTGGATACCTCGGTTGTCGGCGAACAACGGTGTTCAGTCGAACATTGTCCGTCAAAACATCGCCCGGCCGTTCCATTTAAATATGAATAATAATCGTCCACGCCACCCTCGTCCAGTTCAATACCAGAACATCTCCGCCCCGGATAACTCTTTCATACTCGTGCGACCGGTCGATTCGGCCGTCTCGTTTCCTCGTCCAGCAGTGTACTCCGTTGCTTCGCTCGCCCAAAGGGTCCTCTCGTGTCGGCTATGTGATCGAAAGTATCACGACGCGAACGATCTGATCGGCATATTCTCGGAAGAAGGACGAAGCAAGAAAATCGCCCCGATGATGATGTACACGTTGAATATATTTGTAAGTGTGTGCCTGTGGCATATTGCTGACCGCCGGCGTCTGGTTCGTTTTGTGTATGAACTGAATCGAACCTCTATAAAGGCGGACCAAACGCCGTCAGAGCGTAATGACGTCAGGTCACTCAGAGGGTAATTTTGTGGGTTATCTACGTGTATTAACGCAGATTCTGTGTCACTATTTTTCGTAAAACCCACCAAGCATTATCCAAGTCAAATTATTATCTTGTTATCACTATTTTCAAATTGCATTGTATACCTTTTGTTTAGTGTTTATTTTATATTCACCTGTTATAATAGTCTAGGTACACTAGCTACTACAGTAAACAATGAAAGTTATCCTAAGCTAAAACTTAGAATATTCACTGGACAGAGGAATATATTAAGTGTTTATTTATTTTTATGTACCTAGATATATAGAATCAGGTACCTACCTACTTATTCGTATTAACACAAAAATTTTTTTCATTAAATACATCAATATAATTAAACAAAATAAATTGAGAATTGGTCACCTAAATTACAAAAAAAAAAAAAAAAAATTCTATAATCAAACTTTGTTTTAGTGTTTAATCAATGTCACATAGACTCGCTACCTATCTATACCTATTGATGTAGATGATTACATTTCTAAAAATGTATGAGTTATTTGCTTAGTTCTACTTTTTGAATAGGTAGGTAAATATGAAAGGTTATATTACTATGAAAGTAAATATTATTTACCTGGGTTCATGAGTAGGTATTTTACTTAATTTGTTATCTTTTTTATTTAAATATATTTATAAAAAGTATCTTATGATTAAATAAAAGGTAACTACTTAGCTCGCTACTTAGTTACACATTTAAAATTTGTTCACGAAAAAGAAAGAAAATAAAGACACCTAATTACTTTATAGTATAAAGTAGTTAGATACTTGCAGAAATAACTGTCATCACTTACCTACTTAATTTATATTAATTAGGTATATTGCATTTCCAATAAAATATTTATCTAAAAATATTATTTTATTATGAATAGATACTTGGTGTATATCTAAGTATATTATATATATATATATATATATTATAAATATTATTCCAATAGGTGCTCAATAATTTTATGTTTGGTATATTCTAATAAAAATTAAATATTGCTTGTGAACACAAACTGTCTTGTAACAATTAATGTTAACTGATTAATGTCTCTTGGGAAGGCATACCCTTAAAATACTGAGTTTTAATAAAAAAAATAATTCACCTAGCATTTAATGTAGATAGAACCTAACATTAAAATATATATTGATAGATACCTACCTACCTGAATTAAAATTTAATAAAATGTAGGTACCTATTAACTTATAATGTCTCTTTTATTTATATATTTTGATTTTATTAATTCTATAGCATTACCTAATTGTAGTACCTTCATATTATATTTTAGGAATATATTATTGGTTGGCCTCACTTCTACTTAAGAGAGTATATGTAATGTTCATGATAATACTTATTTATTTGGTAGGTAGGTATCTACATAATATTGTTTAGAATTTTCTTATATAGTGAAATTTCTTAACAGACACATCCAAGTAATGGATATTTTTTTTTTGGGAACAAGAACATTGTCACTACTTGTCTATTAGAAAACCTCTAAGTACAGGACACTAAGTAACAGAAATGTCTGTGTCATTTAAAATTTTAGTTTTGATAATATTTTTATCGTTAATTTAGAAATAAAAGATTTCATTATATCATATATTTACTATCAAGTACCTAATATATTTTGTTACCTTCATGTATTAATATACTATTAATAGTGTTTATCTTATCCGTACATTCATTGAAATGTAATCATGTTGAAGAAGATATTTTTCTACTTTATGTCATGTGAATTATTTCTATTTAGATCTAATTTTGTTTATTATTTGAGAAAAACATCCCAAAATTTAACAAAAAAAATCTTTTTTTGATCCTCTTTATGAAAATTTAAATATAGATAAACAATAATATGAGAAATAGGTACTTTGGTACAAGAAAATATGAAAAAAAATAAGTGCGGCTCACGTCCTTTTTAAAAATGTATTTACAGTAATATCTTAAAATATATTTGACATGATGTAAGTAGATATTTTTTCTGAAAAAAAGCACTTTTTACATACTTATAACTTTTAAACAAAAGTTTTTAATAATGATTTTATTTTATATCCAATTTACTATACCTAATAAAACCAGGTTTTTAGATCACTTACTTTTCCTCCTGGTATTACACATAGACTTTTAGATTTATATAGATACCTGTATCTAACTTTAAATTATTTTTTTTTTTAGCTAATTTTCTCAGTCACATATTCTTATAAGTTAATATAGCATGAAGAGTATTAATTTATTATAATTTTTTATTTTTACATTTGTAGGCAGCTGAACACGATCCTTTATCTAAATATATTTGTAAAGTATGTTATGGTCATCTTGACTGTTCCTTCAAGTTTGCATCAACATGTCGAAAAAATTTCTTATGTGGCATGAATAATATTCCCAATTTACAATCACAGAATACATTTAAAGATGAAATAAAAAAATTGTTGACAGTACCTGCTCAGTCTTTGGTAAGCATATAAATTCAAGTATTTATAAACCTTTACTAAAGATTAAATTAATGCTAATATATATTATTAAAATATGTAATCTTATGTTTTATAGTATTTTAATCAATCAACAGATATAAGTGACACTTATAATTCAATTATACAATATTTGAGAAATCCAGAAGCAAACCCAAAAACATTTGAACGCAATTTGAAAAACAAGTTAGTTATTTCAGCTTATATAAATAAAATAAAATGTGATTTTCAAATATTTTAATTCTGTAATTTAAAAAATATGATATTTGTATAATTGTTTTATTTATCCCCAGGTCCAGAACCAGGCTAGTTAGCGAGTTACCAAACTTAACTCTATTGGCTAGTTTTATTTTTGGTAAAATAAATATTATACCTACTTAACTGTTCTCACCAATTTTAACTAGTTTTGTGTAAGTTCAATTTCTAAAATTTGTTAGCCGTTTTTTCCAATATCCAGCATTGTTTATCAATTTTATATACAGTCAAGTCGTGATAACTTGAAATTAAAATGGGATAAAAATTCACTTTGAGATACCTAACTCGAATTTATTAAAATTAAATCTAAATTTCGAGTTATGTAATGAAATATAATTTTAAAATTTGATTAAAAATTGAAAATATTCATTGATTTACTGAAAGAAATCCTTAAATCTCATAAAATGTCCTTAAACATTTTTTTCACAAAGTTATTAAATATACTGCTGATATAGGTAAAATTTTTGTCACAGAGTTACTGTTCATATTGTGGCTTGACATGGAGTAATATAGACAAATTATTAGATGATAATCGGTATTGTCTTTAGTAGTTAGTACCATAAATAGAATTACCATAGTTCATGGAATACAATGAGTGGTAGTGTAATTTCTAGGGAAATAAAAAAAAATAGAGTTGTCAAGTTTTTCGAGTTATCGCGGCTTAACTGTATTATGTACCTTTAAAGGAATTTGTAAGTTTAACCATACAAATTTTGAGGTTTCCTATGTTTTTTTCTATATTTTTAACAATATTTGGAAGACCTAAATCAATACATTCCTTATTACTCATAAATGTTTATTTACCTACATTTGTGAATGTCTTATACTTAGTTAGATGTTATTGTGTTAATATAAAATGTGCAAAAATATAAATATATATGTTTAGTGTCATTTTTGACCGGTCAAATTTTTTTCAGTCAATCTCTATATTATTAAGTTTTGAAAAAAATTTATATTCTGAATCTAGTTTATATTTTACTACTTTACTGAAGCTTTCTAGAACTAAGTATATTTAATATATTATTCAAATATTTCAATAAATTGTTAAAAATAAATAAAAATTTACAAAAAGGTCAATTGATATTGAAATTGTATTAGACTTTTGTCAGTTGACAACATTTTTACTGGTTAATTGACCGACAGCCAACTCTATATATATTTGTAACTGATTTTGGAATTTATTATTATTAAAAATACTGAATATACTATCACGGCAATATTTTAAAGCCTGACATACGCTGACAATAATGATTAAATATAAGTTGGAGTGAAGTTAATAATAAATTAAGGCTTTTAGTTACAGTAAAATTATTGTTATCAGATACACTTGCTCAGGTGAGTGTACAAATTTATATATACACATATAATCTGTGGGGGAGTGCCTGGGGAGATATGAAAAAGTTTTCAGACTTACTAAAATTTCTACTACAAGGTTATCAAAGTTATTTACACAGCATTATTATAGCTGCATTAAAAATAAATATTTATATACATGTTATTGAATAATTACCTCTGAAACTTTTAGATTTATTGTTAATAACTTGCCTCTCGCTATTTTTTAACAATGTTGTAGCCAACATCCAATATCTCTTAAGCTTTTTATTTTTCTTCAGTAAGTTTGAATCTACCTCTATACAAATAATTCTCATGATCATCTCTTTCTGACAGTAGACATGTGGATGTAAACTTCACTTTTGTCAAGCTTGTGTTCTGAAGTAATTATTTAAAATATAATTATGTAAATGTTCTAACCTTTGAAAGAAAGATTCTTAGAAGAATATAATATGGCCCCAAATAAAACACCGAAACAGGACAATATGAAAGGAGAACAGATGCCGATATAGAGAGACTCTTTAATGGGCCAGGTATTAAATAATGCCTTGTGTCAAAAAGACTGGAGTGGGTTGGAGATGTCTGACGAGATAATGAAAGTCTGTTGAAAAAAGTACTAATCTCTAGTTAAATAAAATGCGACCTAAAGGAAGACCACGCCAGCATTGGCTAGATTGAGTAAAGAGTGATTTAGTCACAGTGGAGGAAATGGCAAAAATGGCGGATGAAGTTAACAGAGATATGTGGAAGAATTTGGTAGAAGTAGCAAAAAGCCTTAATGATCTTTCATAACTTAAAAAAAAAAATGCTATAACCCTAAAAATAATATTTCCAATTTTTACATTTGTTGTTATGTTGACTAATATATATGAACTTCCATTAATAAAAAAGAAGTCTAACCATGAATGTATACAAATACCCTGTAGAGTTTTTTTTTCATAAATTTTAAGAGACCACAAATTCCAACAAACCATAAATTAATAAATCACTGACCATTGTCCAACACACATGAAGGATCATCTACTGGATCATCAGATTTGACATTTTGAGTTGGAACTTTGCCAACAAATATTTTCATTAATTTTAATCATCTGGACTGGTTTTTTTGAATACTTCATCATTCACAAATGACTGATGTTTTCTGTTTGATCCACAACACATTGTTTCATTCTTCCATTTCTAGTTAAATTAAATAGTTGTCAGAATCATATCCTTCCTTGGAAATCTTTGGAAAATTTTAACATTTAATGCATAAAGTTATGATAATTTTTCTTCAAAGACAATACAATGTTGGCCTAAAATTACAGGATATCTCTTTTAAACATCTGCTGTACCGAATTTGCTTCTCCTTTTATCAAACAGTATTCGTAGCTGTTGTGCCTGACAAAGAGCCTAAATTTCATCAGCAAGATACCAATCATTAAGCATACTCGTATGTTAAACAGTGCTTGTCTGTGATCGATCCACAGATCCATTGAGTCATGGAACTCCTAAAAGTTGTTCAGTTCTATCCTTGATACTGGCAATCTATCTTTTACCTCACAATTTAGGATGATCCATCTTCCCATCCCAATGAAAAACTACTTGATTCATTTTAATGCAATTGAAATGTTTTTGGTATTTTTAGATTGTGTTTAATACTTTTTCATTCTTTTGGTGTTTATTATCAAACTTTTTATGTCAATATTTACTGATCCCATGATAGTTATTATCAAAAAATTGTGTTTCTTGAACTCGCTTTGTATTTTTTTCAAATGATTACAAGTTTTTTTGTCACAATGTCAATTGTTCCGTTAATTGTAGATATCAAAGTTGTTTGGTAATTAATGGTTGGGTCAATTAAATTAGAGTCTAATCAATACATTCAAATAAGAGTTCCTACTGCTCTTGATTTGAACTAAGTTCAGGAATTTGTTAGGTCTGTTCTTAATAGTTTTAACGTTAAGATAAAAAAATATTAATTGTTCTCAAGTTAGAGACTAACAGTGGGGAGACTAGTAGAGATTTTATTTAAAATTCTTTGTTCACATACTTTCAAAAGTAACAGAATATTAAGTAATTGTACATTTGTTAATTGTCGAATGGTCAAAAAAAAAAAAAAATAATAATTATTAAATAAGTTATTTTATTTTTACCTAGTAGTTTTTTTTTTTTTAATGAACCTTGATTGCTTTTTATCAATCAGTGTATCTTAAGCATATCATATTCTTCATTATTAAAAGAGACAGTGCATCAACAATTATTCTTTTTATGTAATCTCCATTGTATAATAGTGTAATATTTTGTTTTATTTACCCTATTAAGTAATGTTTGTAACATTTAAATGTTATAACCAATAAATTCAACTTATCCAGCTTTTCTTTGATTTATTTTTTCATCATATACTTTTTCTAACAATTTCAAATGTATAATCTCAAATAAATTGTTTTGAAATCACAAAAATGTTCTTGGATATTAGATGGAACAACAAATTTATACTATGTTCTCCAATTTTGATAAAAACATTTTAAATTTTTCAACACAATACTATTCATTTGGCATTGGTATCTTTGTATTCACCTCGTAATTATATATATATATATATATATATATATATATATATATATAACATTTTTGTTTGTATTATGCAATAGTATAGATTCAACGAATGGGCTTAAGATTAATTAACTTAAATTAAATTATTTGATATTATTTATAAAGAGGAATAATATATAATTATTAATGGAGAAATGGGTAATTTTAATTAAGACGATAATTTTAGAATAGTATTTGATATATTTTAAATGTACTATTAAGAATTACTTATGATAATACAATTATAATAAAAAAAATAAAATTCTTTATTTTCACTTTAATTTCAGTGTTTTGAATGATTTGAATCTTAGGAATGGATACACTCAGAGTTCTTCATCTCTTATGAACGTGCCTATAACAATTATTAGACCTAATACGTAAGTATATTCATTACACTATTTTATGATTGAACTTTCATCTATTGGTAATGTTTTTAAAAATATTTTATTTAAAATTACGTTATCTAGTTGCTTTATGAATACTACTTATATTAATTTAAAAAAAAATTATTAAGTCAATGTAGCAATTTATAATTCAAAGAAACCCATCCTATGACACAGAGGCATATTTATGGAATGGGCTGAGTGGACAGTAACCTCTTCCTGAAATATAAAAAAAATTTACAATGCTTTAAATAATTTTACCAATAAAGAAATAATAGCTAGGCGCCTTCAGCTTATTTAATATTTCAGATTCTAAGTGAAATGAAAGAATCTAGTGGTTTTATAATGATGTTTATTTCTTTATAAATAAATGAATTCTTATTATTCTATATTACAAGGTGTTCATTATTTTATCAAAATATATTGATATTTTAATATACATATTGATTTATTTATAATTTGATATAGGAATTTTAACTGAAAAGCGTTATTTTCTGGGTTTTTCAAGAACTTAAGAGGAAAAAATAAATAACACCCATAAGAAATAATTTAACTCTTGATAAGAACAATGCAGATTATAGTTATTTATAGTTTAATTTTTTATGTGGGAATTTATTATTTAATTAATAATTATTAATTAGTACTTTTAGTAATTGTAATAATAATATTGCGCCCTTATGTTATAAATTATTATAAAATGCTAAATAATTAATGCAGAATAAATAACAAAGATTTATATGATATTTTTTAATTTTTCTGTAATTAAAATAATTTAACTGGGTATTTGAAAAAGGTCTGTTTTAATACTTATTTTATGCATTTTGTTAAATGTTATTGTAGGAGCACAAGTAGTACAAATACTACAAGTTCTAGCACAGTTCGTAGAAGTCAAAGTGTCAAAAATCGATTTCCTTCTACAAATGCAGTTGCTAATAAAGATTCACCTTCAAATGCAGTTGCTATAAATGTACCTTCTACAATTGGACAAACCATGTAAGTTCATAAAAGTTGAATTATCCTTCCAGGAAGGAAAATATATAATGTATGAGGTCTGGTCAAAAAATCCAGGACTTTCTTTATATATATTTATTTTTATAGTTAAAAATTACAAAACTGTATCCCCTTTAAAGTACTATCCTTGGGTGGAAATACACTTCTCCCAGCGTTATTTCCACTACAGAAAGGCCCTCTGGAAGTCTTCAGGAATGCTCTTTAGCTCCTCCAGCTTTTTTTTTTATGGTCTCAACATTGTCATACCTTTCTCTTTTCATTTTTGGTAACAAAAATAAGTCTACTGAGGCTAAATTTGATGAATAGGAAGGCTGGGGAATGATTGTCATTGCATTTTTCGAGCAAAAATCATAAATGCAAATGAAGAATGCACAGGAATGTTTTCGCGGTGCAACACTAATTTCCTTCTTTCCCACATTTCTGGTCTCTTATTTCTCACAGCTTCACGCAAATGTCTCAAGGTTTCAAGGTAACGAAAGTGATTAATTGTCTCGCCTCTTGGAAGGAATTCATGGTAGACAATACCCTTCCAGTCAAAGAAAAAAGGCAAACATGCACGTCATCCATCAAAACTGTTGGGCATCCTGAACGAGTATCATCTGCGATTGATGAGCAGCTTTTGAACCTTTTAAACCATTTCTGACATTTTAAACGACTCAAACATTCATCCTCAAAAGCCTTTTGTAACATTGAAAAATTTCGGTAAATGTTTTTCCCAACCTCACACAAAATTTGATGCAAACGCGTTGCTCTTCTTTCCCTTCCATCACAAACAAAACTATGAAATCTCCAAACACAAAAAAGTCGATTTACTAAAGTCTTAAATAATTGTCATTCCGTTTCAGAACATGTTATTAACAATCTGAAAAAACATTTGTGTTAAGGAGAACTATGACATTTTTTTCTGATATCCCGTTTACACGTTATTTAAAAAGTCCCGGAACTTCAGACCTCGTACATTGTAGTCCATAATATAATCTGTGATAATTTATAAGATGTCGCGGCCTTGAAAAATGTATTGAGCGGCAACCAAAACTAGCCACACTGCAATTTTGGATTTTGCTTGCTTGTGCGGCACATATGAGTTAGATCTCTTTATTTCTTGTAGTCTTCGTGCACTCATGAGTCATGGATAAAACAAATTGGTATGTCAGCAACCTATGCTGATACCCATGATTTAATCGAAATGGCTTCTGGCTTTCGCCTATTATCACAATTTAAATGATAACTCACAATATTAATAAAATTTAAATAATTATAATTCAAATTAATGAAAATTTCATGATAATAACATAATAGATATTAATTTTTGGTTCAATGAAAAGAGGCGAAAGACGGTATTCATCCATATTTGCGCGATTTGGTCATGAAGATGGATATTGCCGACATACCTATTTATTTTATTATGAGTGCACTCACTATTAGAGATAATATCTCTAATATTATACAGGTTGGAGATGGATAGTAGCATTGATTATAGAATAGTCTATTCTATAATCAATGATAGTAGCATGACAAAATCTATTTTTGTCATGTTTAGTAGTGTGTCCTACACGGACTATGATGTGAGAGGACTGGTCAGGACAAGGCAGGAGGATAACGAGGTATGGCGATGAATAATTGTTATAGAATCAGCAGTGTTCGGGGGGTTCCTTACTTTTGGCATTACTAGCGTCGTTATAGCGGATACCTTTAGAACTAGACCATTGATTATATAGTCGAAGATGGCTCAATGCTAAAACGCAAAATTGATGAAAAACGGCAAAATATGCAATTACCAGAATTTCCGTAAAATTTAAAATTTCTTTTTACCATTACTTCTAAAATAATGGAGCTTAGAAACTTGAAACTTTCACCAAGTACTTTAATTAGTCTCAAAAAAATTGCATACAAATTTCAAAAAGATTTGATCAATTTTGAGTTAAGTACAGCCTTTTGAAAATTTTGTCAGTTTTACCTAGAATTACACACTTTAACGAATATTTGATGTGAGTCCCCAATTACAAATGCTCTTCTCTTCTCATAGTATTGTGGAAAATGGCATTCGTATTTTGAAAGCAAAACCGAATAGAAAAACAGTGCAGTAGAAGTATTGTACTTTAGTTACGGATAGATAGCGCTAGTAATCATAAAAGGAAAACACCCTCCGTACACCGCCGATTCTATAACATTCACAACCAGAAAAATAATATGTGTCCACTGTCCAGACCTCTCATATCAGTCTGTTTAGGACTAGTGATGGGCATAATCGAATGATTTTAATAATCGAATGATTAGTAATCGAGACATTTTCATAATCGAGATATCACTCGAAATAATCATTCGAAATTTCCAAATGAAATATTATTAATAATCGAGTTATCACTCGAAATAATCATTCGAAATTTCTAAATGAAATATTAATAATCGAGATATCACTCGATCATTTATAATAGTTAAATTCCCTCGTTTCATGGACATCATTCATTCCAAATAATTTGTATTCGATTATTAACATTTTTACTATTTTGAGATCAAGAATTCATTGTTTTCAAAATAAACGAGATATCATTAGAATTAAAAAGAATCATTCGATTATGATATAATCGAGATTATTTTCATAATCGAAATATCTCGATTATTTTCATAATCGAGATATCTCGATTATGCCCATCACTATTTAGGACAACACGAGAGAGTAGTTGAAGGATTTTTCCAGTACAGCTAAGCAAAAGTAGAGACTACTGTCACAATCCATAAAGTATATGAAAATAGACTATTATACTTTGTGCTACACGGTTTTGGAGATTCTTCTTACACCGTGCTATGGTTAGGTTATCCCGCCCGATTCCCAAGCTCTCATTGGCTGTTTACGTTTGTGATAACATTTTTAGACGCTGATAGTGATATTGCTGATAGTGATATTTTTATTCGTAAAATCGTAAATTCGTAATACAGTAAAATCGTAAATTCGTAATACGTTTTAATTTTGATATTCAGTGTAAAACATCACTCGTTTATAAATATACTTGATTCTAAAGATCAATCATAAAACATATAAACCAATGACATCATGAAAAAATAATCATTGATATGTATACCAATACCAGTATGAGTAATTATCTTAAATGTTTAATTTAATATGACAGTAATCAAGTCTATATGACTTTGTTTTGTAATTTGGCACCAATATCTTTTCTACCTATGGTTCACTATGCTTATATGCCGCTGTTATTTAATAAAAATCATTAAAACTTTGATATATCAATATATCTAATAAATAACTAGTAAATACAAGTTATTTTAATCTACTTATATGTTAAATTCCCAGTTTCTTAACATATTTTAAACATCCAATACTGAACTATAAATAGGGAATTCCATAGTATTTTAAAATAATATTTCTTATATGGAGGAATATTTATCTATAAATGTTTTGACTAGTGGCAGTGATAGGGTCTGTTCTAGTTTTTCCAGAACTATTTAATATTTTAGTACACTGATTTTTTTCTTTGAAAAATGGTAAAAATAGTGTTATGGTCTGTGTACCATAGAACACAAGTAGGTGGCCCCACTTAGAATTCTGTTATAAACATAAATATTAAACTACATTTTGAAGGGTAATTTTTCTTTTTTCTCAATAATTTTTACCAAGCATTTGAAAAAACTTCCGAAAACCGCTGTATAATATGCCTTAACATAATTTTCATAAGTTTGATTTTAGTTAATATAACTTCAAAAATAATGAAGCTAGAAACTTGAAACTCTCACCAACTTCTTAAAATAGTTACGCATATTCTTCATAAAAAAATTCAAAAACATTTGGTTTATTTTGAGGTAAGAATGGAATTTTGAAAATATTGGAAATATCTCAGTTTTTGTAAAAGTTTGTATTTCATAAAATTTTAATTTCTTGATATTAATACCTGAAAATGTAGTACTAATATTCTGTAATAGTGCTACTATATCCACTATAGTACTGGTACTCATTAATGACAATTTTGAATTATAAGAGCTTTAAACTTAAAAACACGGAAAAATCAAACATTTTCAAGTATAATGAATTATGGACACAGATTTTTCTGTTATTACTTATTTCAAAATATTGCTTAAATTATGAAAATCTCAACAATATCTTATCATACCTACTCAATATAAAACTGACAATTATTGTCAATAATTAACAGAAACTCTGCTTAGAATTATTTTTTCTACCTAGTCCCACCCAAGTAGGGTATGGAGATGAAGGGAAATACAGGTTTTTACATATTTTTTGATCAACTGGACATACCAAAATTTATAAACAGCATAATAAACTCTCTTAAAACATTAAACATTATTTTTTAACAAACTTAATAAAAATATTTTTTTTGTCGACTACCATGTAGTGATTGTATTTGTAGAATTAGTATAACTTTAAATGTGTTTCTATGTTTTACAGTGCAAACAATGTTAACATTGACCATGATTATCATGAAGTTCAATCTAGTGCAAATCGGTTTGAGTAAGTGTACTTTTGTAATATCACAGCTTAAATGTAATGTTACCTACTGGTTAAGTATAATTTAAGTTAAAATGTTTATTGTGTTTAGGGAAGATGAGGTGATATGTCTTGATGATGATGACAGTGATCCAGAAATTATCGAAACTGATGTAAACCCTTTAAACTTATGGATGAATAATGATAAAGCAGATAATAACAACAAAGTTGAAAAGCCAAAAACTGACAGAAAAAAAGTCAATGGAGTATTACCAAAAAGATTTAAAACCCATAGGTAAGTAAATATAACATCACATATATTTCTTTTAATGAGGATTTTTAAGATAGAGAATTTGCATAGTATACAAAGGTGTAGCAAAAAGAACTTCACAATTTGGAAATGTTTTTTTCTTTTTGGTTTATGGTCAGGTCAGGGTATGTGTATTAGTAGGAACTGTTTTGTTGGACAGTTGTTTTCAGTTCACATTATAGCTATAGACCTCACATTGTTGTCAAAGAGTTCATTCAAAGTAATATTAATAACATAATGTATTCTTCTCACCTGCTTTGTATTCAGACAATATAATTTTATTCATATTTAAAAATTATTAACAATTGGCAATAATTAAACTTCAGAGGATTAAGTTTTGCACTTGGAAATAAATTAAATTGGCAGATGTCAGTCTGCAATACAACAAGAGACTGTAGCTTCTATGATTGCTAACCTAACCTAACCTAACCTAACCTAACCTAGGTTGTCTACTTGAACCTATGGAGTCTACTTGAAGCTCTGCAAAGAAATGTAATGTTGTCATTCAATACTCAGATTTAGGTATTTTGATAATTATGTGCCAAGAACTGGAAATGTGATTAAGATTGGGAAATTTATACTTTTCTTTTTATGTTTAAATGGACATGTTTCGGAACATTCTGGTCACAAATATTTTGCTATTTACAGGCAAAGAATATTTTATAGGGTACGGTAAATCCAAAGTGTAATAAAATCTCAAATTTTTAAAACAGATAGAATCCATAACTCCAGAGTTTCAAAGGAAAATTGCATCATAAAGATATGGAAAAACTCAATATTTTTGAAGAAGAAAAAAAATACTATTTGTATAACTTTATTTAATAAACTATAAATTTGAGTATTAAATATACAATGCAGAGAGTTATAATTTATTTAATTTGAAATAGTGTTGTTTAGTCCATAGTAAGTGGTGTCCATCAGTGTTCAAACACTGCTCTCAGTGAAATAAAAAGTTTTCCATAACTTTTTCAAAAATTTCTTTGGGTATATTATGAGGTGACAGGTCAACTAGATCTTTGACCATCTAAATCTATATAGTTCATTTAGATTCCCAGACATATATATATTGATGGGTCGACTTCAGGTCATTTAGATCTCCACATCCAAGTAAATCTCAATTTGCCTACAAGAAATTAAAATTATATTATTGATAACTGATTTTTGAAATTGAAATTAAAATTGAAAAAATAAAGTCCGGTAATAGAATTTTTTGATTTTGAGCCCTGAAAATTAATTCTATTTTTTTAAAAAAATGTAATAAGTAATAATTACTATTTAAAAAGTACTTTATTATTATTCAATCATTCATTTTTATAAAGCAATAGACCAATCAGGTTCACTAGATATAATATACATATTATAGTATTTATTTATTTATGTGTAAAGTATTTATTTCATTGGAAAATATTTAAAAATGTATATGTAATGGGTCAATTTTCATCACTCAAAAATCTCACGTATGACCTTAAAAACGTTAATAGATTCTGTATCCAAAAATTCATGCCCAAAATCAAAAAATTTAAAAGGTTATAAAATTTAAATATATTTCCTTCAGGCTAACATACAGAAATTTAAGAAAGTCCAAAATACTTTTCACCATGGATATTCAGTTAATTAAATTTCTTTATTCTCTTAATAGTAAATTAGGTCTCTTTTTCGATTGGATTTAGTCAACTAGATCCCTATGGTCAAGTTTATAAATATATATATTTCTTTTTGTCAATTAGACCTTCAAAAAGGTAATAAGGATTTAGATTGTTAGAGATGTAGTTTGCTGTTCACTGGTGAATTTCTATATTAAAAATTACTTCATTAAGAATTTGTAGGGTTGTTCTTGTTTGATGTTTATATTTACAGTTTACAATTAATTATAGTTACAAATTACAAAACTTATTACTATCAAAATACATAAAAGTTGAAACATATACATAATAGGTATAATATGAGTATTAACAGAGGTGGAAAGCATCCACATTGGCAAGAGTCATTAATCTTGTGATAGGTTCATTTGCCAAGTAATTAGAGGTGCAAGGAGGAATGTAGAAGGGAGTAGGATTTCTAAAAATATGTTGTGGTACTCTAAAGTTAATACAACTTGAGAAGAATCTATTTTTCTAGATAGAAAACCGTTCAGAAATTTAAACCCAAGAGTAGTTCTTCAATTAGAAAGGGTATCCATACTAAGGAATTCAGAAACAGTGGTGTAATCATGGTGTATATGTAAAATAAATCCAGCCAAACTTAGAAATTTTCTTTGTACCATTTCAAGTTGACAAGAGTTGCTTGCAGTATGTGGATTCCAAAGAACAGCACCATACTCTAAAATAGGGCGGACAAGTGAACAAAAAAGAATTTTTAAAAATAGTTCTAGCTTAAAGTCGTGAGCTAATCTTTTTATGAAACCAAGCATCTTGTAGGCTTTACAACATATCATATTGATATGAGGTCCAGGATCAAGTGACCTGTTGAACTTAAAACCTAGGTCAACTACAGTTTCAACATGCGAAATTTCTGTATTGTTTAGCCCATAAGACAAAATAATTACAGAATGTTTCCTAGTGAAGAATGACATAACATAACACTTATTAAGATTAAGAGTTAAGCCTAGCTCCTGAGACCATTTGTAAAAATTATTAGTTTGAAGTTTAAGGCAATCATCAAGAGAATTGATTTGCATATATAGTTTCATGTCATCAGCAAAACAAAGTAGCTTACAATGATTTAAAACTTTGTTAGCACTATTTACAAATAGCGAAAAGAGAATTGGGGATAGATGACCTAACCACCTTGCCGAACACCAGAAGAAGACTTTAAATACCTTAGAATTTACACCAAATACTTTTACTACAAAATATCTATCTGACAGATATGAAGAAAACCAGGATATAAGGGGTTCACTGAATCCTGAAGCTCTGAGCACATTAACTAATAGCTTATGATTCACTGAATCAAAGGCCTCTTTGAAGTCTGTATAAATTGCATCGACATGACTATGGTTTTTAAAGGCATCATATAAACTAATGAGGTAAATACAAGGTTACACGTAAATGTAGAACGACCCGTACTGAAGCCATGTTATTCTTCCATCAACATACCATTAACCGTTGGTTAAATGCATTTTAAAATAATAGATTCAAATAATTTTGAGATATGTGATTATATAGAGTTAGGTCTATAATTCGAAGTACTAGATAAATCACATGATTTAGGAATTGGTGTAACAAAACTCAGCTTTAATATTGATGGAAAAGTACCTTCATCCAGTAAATGCCGAAAAAGGAAGAATAATGGAAATGCTATTTTTAACCTTATTTGATATAAAATTCACCACAGATTCCATCAGTACCTACTGACCAATTTCCTTTAAGAGCTGACAGACCATTGAAAACATCATCCAAAGAGAAATAAACATTATGGGGCAAGTCAAACTCTAAAATATTAAGGAGATCATTAATAATATTTATATTATTCGTTGAGTACACTGAAGAAAACATATCTGCAACTTCTGCTTTATCATAGGAGACAGTGAACAGGTTGAGGACAATCATGAAGATATCAAAGTAGCTGAATTTGAAAGCTTCATATATGTAGAATTTTTCACATAGAAATGCAGTGAATTTGGAGTGATATGAAACAGTATTGGATATGGTTGAATGAAAAGAGATGTCTGGTGTGTTGAATTATGAAAGAATAACTTAGGCTTAATGTTAACTGTAACAAGATCACAGTTTATGATATAGAATGTAGGACAGTGAATAGAAAATATGATTAAAAAATGATTGTAACAGTGATGAAAATACTTTGTTAGGCAAGTTGAGTAATTGAAGAAGATAGAATAAAAAATCAGAATTTGAAGAGTAACAGGTGTTATTTCAATAGTTGATACGATGTGAAAAAAATTCAAGTGGTTTGCACATTTCTGATGAGAGATGAATCAGTCAATATAATGATAAATGGAATGTGGAGATGAAGTGATTAAATGAGATTGAAAGTGGTAGGGCAACTACTGGTATATGAGTTGGTGATGTGAGAGATTGTAATCAGTGAAGACTTAAGACTTCAGATAGTTGAAAAAGGAAGTAAAGGTGATTAAGGCATCTGTTTAAGAATAAAAATGGATGAGTATGATGAAGTGGATGAGAGAAGATAATAATTTTATTTTATTTCTGTTTTATTTAAGACGATTGTTATCCATCAATCCTTCTACTTCTACTTACAATGGTTCAGCTATGTCTTCTGATAGAACTAGTGGGCATTCAAGTTTTTCAAATGTTGCATCTGAAGATGTAACAATTACTCCCGATATACCAATGTTAAACTTTGGTGAAGATGATGGTGAGCAAACTCCAGATCCAGTTACATCATCTAATCAGTGTGATGTGACATCAAACTTCGGTATTCATTTTCTTTACAAAGCTGATGAAACTGTTGATTTGACTTCAGATAGCCCTAAAAAGTAAGATTATACCTCAACTTTCTTAATCATTATATTTAAATATGTTACTAACTTGAATATTCCCCACAGAACTCCTGTCCCAAGAAAACGAAAAGTAAAGTGCCTTAAGAGCATTAAGAATATTCCACCACCACCTAAGTAATATATAAATGTTTTATATTTACAAAATACTGTTTGTAAAATTTGTTAAATTTTATTTAGGAAAAAGTGTGAGCCAGTTACCAAAGCTGCAACAATAAAAGTTATGGAAAAGAAAAAGCCATTGCCAGTATCCACTTTGTCAACCACGAAAGCAAACGTCAAAAGTGTTGGAAATAGCACTGCAACTGAAAAGTAGAATATTTTTTTGTTTATTTTGGGTTGTGATTGAAACATATTTTGCATGTATATTTTATGTACGAGTTCCTGTTTAGTAACTAGCTAGCTAACATAACCTTTTTTAGGAACAATTAATTTACTTTACCAGGCATCATTTTTTTTAAAAAAATTTTTATTTTTAAGTCTATAGTATTTTACATGCTGATTACAAATATATTTTATATATATTATTTTTATATAATACAATTTTTTATATTTGATACTAAGACTTGAAAATTGAATACGATCTCATTCACATATATGTATAATTGACCTAAAAAAATCTTGAAAATCATAAGTCAACTTTTTTCTCAATAACGATAATTTTTATGATGGATTTATTATCTTTGTATTATTCTGTATTGGTGACCATAAATAATTATCCAGTGACCATCAAAGGGGTTGCAATCCCCAGATTGAGAAACACTACACTAGACCTCTCTCTAGAACAGCTTTAAAAATCGTTGAAATTGTTTTTTCATTTCTTAATAATATGATGGTTTATAATGTTTAACTTCATCCTTCATTTTTCACGATCTTTAGCAAGCCTCTTTAATCCAGCGTATGTATTTATTCTTGCATTCTCTTTCCAATTGTAATATGTACGACTTTGTTGGTCTTCGTCCTTTTGTTGAACCTATTATAGTGTAATTCAACTTTACAATATAGCATAGAATGTGCCCCATCATACATGAAAATACATTATATACATAATATGTTCGAGAGTTTTAAAAGTTTAAGAACCCATTCCTAGTTTTTACATTGTGTGTTTGATATGATAGTTAGCTATTTATTAAATTGATTATTACCTAGTATTTATTAACTTAATGTAATTCATGAACAATTACTCATTTTTATGTAATTTTATTCATAAGATATTATGTATTGATAAACATATAATAAGTACTTATTTCTAAATTTGTTTATACTTGATTTTTTTAGATCTGTTGTTGCAGTACAGAAGCGTTACTCCAAACGCTTATTGTTAACTGCTCCTAACAAAACAAAAGAAGGATGTCGTCGCAATGATCAAGCAGTTATCATCAAAAATGTTCTTAGCATTAAGTATGTGTACATTGATTATATTCCAAGTATTGATTATTTATGTTAATCATTAAAATACATTTTTTTTCAGTTCTCATAAATTAGGGAAACATTCTGATGGTGGCTGGAGTGTGGTTGCAAGCAAAATTAATTTACCATTATACCAATGTGCAATTTGTGAGAAGGTTTATCATTCACCTAAAATTCGTCAATACCATGAGTTTAAAAATCATTCAACTCTTCCTACAGTAGCATTATCTGCTACTAATTTTACTTCAGAATTAGAAAATTGTTTCTCAAGTACTGAGCAGCAAGAATTTCTCATTTATTTTGAACTGGTAAAAAAAACAAGTAACATAGATTCAATGGAGAAATTGGCCCGCCGACCAAATTTGCTACAAGCATTACAAACTGTTGGAAACAATATTGGCTCATTCAATTGTCATTTTTGCTCGTAAGATTAAAAAAATTATAAAAATTTACCCATTGAATATTGTTTGTTAAATTAATTTTATATTTATTTTAGGTATACAACATGTCGCAAGTTCATTTTATGGGTACACATGTCTGCCTGTCATAATATCTTTAATTCTGAGAAAAAATCAAGTACATATTGTATTTTGTGCAATCGCACATTAAATAAACGTATAAGGTATCTTAATCATATTAATACATGTATTGCGACTCAACTTAAAAGTGAAAAAAAATCATTAAAAGGTGACTCATCTATTAAATCTCACATCTGTTATATTTGTAATGCTAACATTATTTCGAATTCAGATCTAGAAATTCATATGTGGAATCACATTTTTACACAAAGAAATAGTAATTAGGTTATATACATATTTAATTAATGTATATATTATATAATTACACAAATGTGTATACTTATTTATGCAATAATTTACAGTTAATAACATTCAAAGAAAATACGAAAGTAAATTTCATTATATTTTACACAACTACATATTTTGAATACTATAAATGATAAAATTTCAAGAATATCTTCTTATCCTCTTGATCTTGATTTATGAGTTCATATCTATCATTTTTTAATTTTATGAACTATATTTTTATGTAAAGGTAATTTAATATTATATATTATACATTTTTTATTTATAGTTATTTTTAATTAATACTTATACCTTTGTCAAGAATGTTTAATTAATACTAAAAATTAAAATAAAATTGATATTTTAATACATTTTGTAATTTAGAGGTTATGAACAAAAATTTCACGATAAAAAATCCAATATTTGTGTTGGAATGCCATTGTATTTTTCTTCTCTATAATCCATAATTTTATTTAAAATGAATTTAAAAATATTTTAATATTATGAATATCTGTGGTAACTAAATTAACCTATTTTTTTTAAATTAATAATTTAATCATCCTTTTGATGATTTGAATTTATTTTTTAAATTACTCTTCCTTTATTTTAAGCCCATTTATAATATTTAAATTGCTTATTATATGATAATTTTTAGTTATTTTTTTTAAATTTTACTGTAAATAACAAACTTTTTTTTATCAATTAATATAGATTTTTTAATATTTTGATCTTTATTATATAAGTTGTAGTGGAATTTCGCTGTAAAAACAAACAATTTTGTAATGTACAATTGTAATTTAAATTTTTAAATAATAATATTTTAAGAGTTTTAATGACCACCCAAACCAAAATGTTGTCATTGTTAATCCTTTAACGTTTGGGTATAAATATGTAATTTAAAAATAAGACTGTTGGTTTTTAATTTTAAAATAAGTTACACATTAAACTAGCATTTTGTATAACTCTTAATTTTAGCAAGTCAACAATGACTTTAATAGCATTAAAAGCTTTGAAATACAATTTTATTCTATAAGGCATTTGTAAATTATATTTTGTTATTTGTTGCATACCTTAAGACCTTATAGGTCTTAAAACAATGTTATAATAATTTAATACATAGAATTACTTAATTATTAATAAGACTTGATTCATTGTGTGATGACAAAATTTTTTTAGCACAAATTAGTGATAATAAATATATTTTCCTGATAGAAATTTTTTTATTGTATATACTTGCTCACTGGTAATGTAATTAAGACCTTATATAATAATTAGATTTTTTTTTTTTTTTGTCTGCTACTGTTAATTTTGACTAGTCTACAATCAATTGTACTGTTTAATTTAAATTGAAGTCCTTGATATTTTTAAATAATTTCTTCAACATTAAATAATTTAATGTTGATTGATAATGACGTCTTGATATGTTTTAATACAAAGTATTTTATGTTTTTATTTGAAAAATGTAAATCAAAATAACTCATTATTTTTTGTTGAATAATTTATTTATACCAATAAATTAAAAATACAGGGTATGCAGATATTATAATAATTATCATTTAAGTTGAAGTAATATATTGTATTAATTTTAATTTATTCTTACCGAAATATATAATTTTACTGTTTAGTACAAATGAAATTAGTTATTATTTATTATTTCTTATTTATTGCACCATGATATTTGTTTTACTCAGTTGAAAAGTTTTTTTCCTAAACCCTGCAAATATTACCCAAATGTCATACTGAATGTGAATTTTTGGGCATATTAACCTGAAATCTAATGTGTTTGGGTATAAATAGGCACAACGTTTGGACAGGGATCAAATGTATTCATGTACTTGGTTCTTATTACTAATTATTTTATTTATACTTTATCACATTTTGTTTTGCTTATGAGTTTGTTTATAAAAGATTGCAAATAGTTGCACATTTATAGTACCAATTTGGAGTTGATATGTCAACATGGGGGAAGGGGAGCTGCCCCCAACCAGTGAAATTTATTTTGTGGTGAAAATAATTGGTTGCAAACAGTTGCAAATCAAATGATTCTGGTTTGAAGTTGATATGACAATGAGGGAAACCAACTTCTCCACTCACGTATTTTCCCTTTCTGGTCACTATACTTCTCTGCCAAAATATTTCTTTTTCTATTCGTCCCTTTTGTCCAATACATTTTTTGTTAAAATACACTTCACACAATTTTAGAAAATGCTTCTTATAATTTGTTCACCTCATACAAAATATATATTTTATGTAACTTGATGGTCACACTGTCACTGCTGATAACAATATATTAAGAACTTAACCTTTATATTTCACTTTTTATCTAATGTTGTTAAAAACCCTAATAATATGGTTCTTATGAATTACTGTTATAAATTAATATAATTATTGTTATTTAATAATTAGAATTATCAAGCTAGAAAAAACTGATTTACTATTTTAGATAAGTGAAATATTATATTTGTACTTTTATTTGTGTAT
The DNA here is from genome assembly GCA_025469315.1 of Stegophylla sp. TES_Ste_2020. Taxonomy (NCBI): domain Eukaryota; kingdom Metazoa; phylum Arthropoda; class Insecta; order Hemiptera; family Aphididae; genus Stegophylla; species Stegophylla sp. TES_Ste_2020. The sequence goes on along the minus strand of JAIPRM010000886.1, from coordinate 17,634 downwards.
TAATAAAGAATTATTACTATTTTAGCCAAATCAGTCGGGTAGTTTATGAAACCTCATGTTAGAGAAGAAACCAAATTACATATATATTTTTAACATTTTTTTCCTGTTCTCAGTTAATAATGGGATATAAACTGAAGCTCCACTCAAAATGTTTTATTGAAGAAATGATTTATCATTACTTTGAAATTTTTACACCAAATCTTACCCGAGGAACGAATAATTTAGAATACCCATGGTTCGAACTTCAAAGTATGTCCGGCTTTTTATAATTGAAGGACTTCATGCAATAATGAGATAAGTCCACTTTTTTTCGAAACTCACTTTTTGGTGTTATCCTATACAGATTTTTTTTCTTTACATTTCTATGGGACGACAACAAGATAAAGTCAATGATTATTTATGGAGTTGTTGAGTAAATGGACTTTGTCTGGTTTATAATATGGGAAAAACAAGAGATAAGTCCGGACTTGTCTGATTTTTGCTTATCTTTGGACTTGCCTTGGTTTTCGAAAAATGTTGTATTACAATTAACGAACAAAAAACCAGCTAAGTCCATATGTTTCATACTTTCAAGTTATTTTAGAAGATCAAAAATGTATTTAAAATTGAAATCAATTTTACTCAATTATTAACATAAAATTAAAGATTCTTATGTCGAATTTTCAAATAAAAATATAAATTTTTAAAGTTTTGGTGAAATAAAACATGTCTCCTGAATAATTTCAAAATATGGACTTGTCTCGTTGTTGCACGGAGCCTTCAATTGCTTATGCCAATAAACTAATTAACATTACGAAATATTTTTCAAAATGTGCTATAAGTCTGTGTGTTATAATTGAATATTAAAAAAAAATATAATATCATTATTAAAATATATGACTTGCGTCAATAAATAATCCATTTGTTGTTTTCACTTTTTTTTTTTTGTTTTTATTTAAAAACAATAGATTTGTAGCTAATGTATAATAATAAAATTATGTAAAAACGTATATACAACATTTAGTTACGAACTATAATATAGTTATATACATAATAATTTCAAAATGAATGTTTAAAATGTTTAATTATAAGTAAACAAAATAATGTAACTAAATTAATAATTTAATCATTTATATTATTAGGTATTATTATTATTTTAATATTGGAATGTCAATATGTTAATTGTATTAAAAAAATTCAAAGATATATAAAAAATGAATAACAAAATTTAAAAACGAGACCGAAATATAGTTGAAGGTAAATATTAATACGCATTCGTTTCATCCTTTAAAATTGGCAAAAAATGTACAATATATAAATTAAAAATAAATTAAAAAATGAATACTTATCCACATATTATTATTTTAATTACAGGATCTCGACTTGTTTGTAATCATAAAAGACGAAAAACTATGCAATATTATTTACGTTATTTTTTAGTGTTAACGATGTACGTCTACGCTCTAATACACGACGACGTAGAGGAAAATTAATAACAGAAAGAAAACAAAAAGAAAAAAAAGAACCAATAACGCAATTTTATTATCAACGACAATAGATTTGCGTTTACTATTTATTTTATGTACATATAATTACGGTTTTTATTTTATCATTTTTTTTTTTTTGTTCTTTTCAAATGATTCATTATAACATATTAGGTATATATATATATATATATTTTAATAATAATAATAATATTAATGCACCTAATATATTATTATGTTCAATAATGTTCGTTTCACGAGGGAGAAATATAACTTTTACCATGCGACGACGACGACAACGACCCATGTGATGATAGTGTTGATTGTATTATTGTATTATTACACTGATTTTTTGTTTAATAATATAATCTGTTTACTTCGCACTACACATCATGTTTATTACATATTGATTTCCGTGTAATTCGTTGTTTAACGATATTTAATTTATTTTTATTTATTTTGCATAAATAATTAGTTACACTAATGACAATAACTGACATTATTTTTATCAAAAACGAGTATTACACATGAAAAAATTTGTAATCTCCTTGCCCACATATTTTATAATCAACTATATTGTCTAAAAATGTTGATAATTTCCCTCCAAAATCGAGTTTAAGTGATAACGCGTATCTACATTTGAACTGTGATAACATTGTAACTGAACAATATTTAGCATTGTATTTTGGTCCGTCAACATCACCCATAGCAGTAGTATTTGCCGACAAAAACTCGGGTAATTAATTATTTTATTAAATTAAATAATAAAAGTACAAACAATTGATTTCAAATCAAAGTAAAACAATGTTTTTTGCTTCTCCTGAAAACTATTCAAATTGTAGATACGACGTGTAATTGTCATTAGTGTATATTATACACGTCGTGTGTATTGAATATTACGCATTGACTGACTTGACGATCAACGATTTACGGGGGAGGTGCAATTTTTCGTAATAGGTATTTGAAATTCGTAACGACTGGTGGCAGTGAAGTAGGGAAATTCGTAGGAAAAAAAAAATATCCAATTTTTGAACAAAACAGAGACAGAGCGGTCTGTGAACAATTTAAGAAACCAATTTGTTCATAACATTTTACGGGAAAACTTTCGTTTTCTGTGACCACGATTAAATGCCGCGTTCTGGACATATTATTACGTATTTCTGCAGTTTACATCACTTTTAATGGATCGGTGGTAACGGAAATTTTCGCTCGAACACACTGCCAGTGGCGAAACGAATCATATATTTTAGAAACAGTTACTTCCCAAATTTTTGTGTCTGAGGGTTGGTTCCTCTCCTCTCAAATAGTATTCTTTGAATACTATTTGAAGTTGATTGCCATTAAGCATAGATACTACAAAAGTGCATCATTCGAATGTTTTATCAGCTGTAGCCAGTGATAAGGATATTATTTAAGTGTTAAAGTCTTTAAGGGCTGTTTGTTTGTTTAAAAAGCTATTTGCTTCCGAAGTTATTTTAAGTTCGTTTCGCCACTGCACACACTGGCACTGTCAAATAATAGACTTCAATGATCCTCGGGGCGTTCCTTTCCTTCCCGTATAGCCCGGGACAAAAATAAATCGGAAAGTGAGGGATCGAATGAACTCTAGGTGATCACTATTTCTGCTGATCAGGCTCAGATGACGTCCAGGGGAATTCATCGTGGTCACTAAACGTCCGGTTGTATAATAAAATGATACATCAGTCCTCTCAAATATTATGATTATTCATGAACTTCGGGTGGTATGTTTAAGGGGTTGGTTGACACCCCCATTTCGGCCAGTGCGTGTTTCGTTTGAGTTGACAACAAACAATATTTTGAGAATCACTTCTAATAATATCATCGGGGGTCAAACATTATTATTCGTAGAGAATATACGCGACGATCGAAAAGCAATTTTTTTTTTCTTAAACATTTTTTTCAGATAACTCAGGAAATCCATTAAAACACAAACGCGTACAGTTATAATTTAATAAAAAATAAATTCACATTATGCGCGATACGTGTGTTAAATTGGAAAATAAACTGTTATTTTAATACGTATAATTATCTAAAAAAAAAAAAAAAATGTTTTTTCAATTCTAACAGGCGTATTTAAAATCGTCTTTTCGGTGAGCTCTCGTTTTTCACACGGTATGTGCAAGTAATTATCAAGGTTTTACGTTTTCGGTACTAGCCGAAAACGTAAAAGGTGCACACCAAAAGGGAAAAGCACACCACTGGTCGTAAAAGGAAATGTGCGCCCGAGGGGTTCGAGGAGGAGCGATTGAACACTAATAAAATATTTGTCGTCCAACAGAGATCGGCGCACGTCTCTGGCCTTCTGCGCAAATATTTCCCTTAAATAACTACAATAATACAAAAAATAACTACAACAACCACGCCGTGTATCGGTAAAAAAAGGTTTAAAGTCGTATTGTTTTATTATCTATACCGTGTATTGTATACGCATAGTATAGCTGCTGATGGATGGGTGAATTATTATCTAAAGGAGGTTCAAAAAGTAAAAATAGAAATTTACGTGTATACAAACGCTACTCAGGTTAGGTCTGTCGAGTTTATTTATTGTTTTACGAACCGTAAAAAATCCACAATTCCCGAGGGGCACCGCGTGGAGAGTTGTCGAGGGCCAAACCATAGAGTAATATAGAGAGGCCAATACCTATTACGCCAATATGAAATACTGAAGCCGAGAAATGTCTGTAAATGCAGTGTCACGTGCACTTAATCATTTGTACATTCGTTCTATCTTCTATGAATTACTACGTTCCATAAAATTATTTATTATTATAAAATTTACACTGTTCATTGTCGAAGTGTTTATAGTTTATTACTTAATTAAATCATTATCTGTTACTATTATCTAATTAAGTATAGATTTTTCTCAATTTCTACTATTATTATGCCGAGCTGTATTTTGTCGCCTCTAACTGGCCAACCTGTAAATATATAATACACTTTTCTGAGACATTGGCCTCTTCTCTATATTACTCTACGGGCCAAACGGAACCCGTGGGCCGTAGTTTACCCCCTCATCGGCAAACACTATAATAATTATAATAACGTGTGCGACCCATCGTTGTGGGGTTGTCGTCGTCGGTTATGTGCGGACCGTATCGCGGGGGGGGGGAAGTCCACAGAAAAATAACGTTTCTCCGCGTCAGTTACGTAATAATAATAATAATAATATTAATACAATGTTTTATGAACGCGACCAAACACAACGTTTTTTTAGTGTTTTTGTATATTATAATATAGTAAAAAAAAGTCTCCTCCTCACAGGCGCGTTTCGTCGTGTCTCGTCCATCGCTCGTGACACTGTGCACAGCGCGTACAATATTATTATTATTATTATTATTATACCAAGTCACGAGCGAAGGTTCATTGTTATATAATAATATTATTTTTGACAAAACGCGAGTAGTCCACTGGTCAGCCGAACGGTTTGTACGGATTGACGCCGCTGCCGCCGGATGATGTGGTAACCGCGGTTTTGTTCAATATTCTTCTGCTGATGATCGTGCTGTTACTGCTGCTGCTGCTGCTGCTGCTGCTGGAGCTGCTGCTGATGCTGCCGCTTCTTCCGGTCAACAGACGTCAAATGGACGACCGCTGCATGGTATGGACGACGCGCTGCCGGCAACTGTACGGATCCACCACCGCCACGCCGTACGCGTCGTAGAACGTCTCCAGCTGAATATTCTGCGCGTCCTCGCACGCGTCGTCGACCGCCACCGCCGTCGCCGCCGGGTCGTAGAAGTCCGTTCCGCCCACGAGCCCCGCGCCCATTGCGCCCTCGTAAATGGAACCGGACGCGTAGGGCGGCGGCGATCCGCCGCCCGTCAGGTACCCGTCGTGCCGGCTTCTGGGCCGCGTGCACGTGCACGTGCACACGGACGCGTTGTCCGTGGGCGAAGACGAGCCTCGGGCCCGGCCCGCCGCCGTCAGCATCACCATGCCGCCCATGGGCAGGCTGGAAATGGACCCGTGCGCGGTGATCACGTCGCCTTCCAGCCGGACGGCTCCCTGTGCGGCCTGCAAAAAAAAAAAAATAATAATAAATCAGTGGTTCTCAACGGGGCGATAATGTCCTCCCCCCCAGGGGTCGGATTTAGGATTGTGGGGGCCCCAGGGCGCTCTATTAACGACAGTATGAGAATTTTTTTTTTTAATATATATGCTTATATCTAACAAATCTTCAATTTTTTAACACATTTAAAATTTAAATTTTCCGTTATAAGCTTTTATAGTTGAAAATAATCAATGATAATCGACGTTGGCCCCTCGCCACTCGGCAATATTATATAAAATGTATTTTTGAATAAATGATAAGCATGCATGAAGTGGGATGGGGGTAGTTGGGTCCCGTGATAAGAGTTAGGCCCCATGATAAGAAATTATAGCTGATAATTCTAATCAAGAGTTTGAATTCTAACCTCAAATAAAAAAATTACAAATCAATACCAACCATCAGGCATTGTAAATAGTTCCAATACGATTTTTGAGAATATGAATTTTTCACACTGGTCCAAGACCAGATACATTATTATTTATCCGTAATTTATACGTCAGTAGAAATTATAGAATGACCGTTATTTAACCGATATATAACCATATTATGTACCACAGTCTTATGGCTGTGCACCGCTGTTTATCACAGTTTACCGGGTGTTTGGTCGACTTGCTACGCTCGTCGACTCCCCGCTTCGCTCCGCAAATAAAAAATATCCCTCGGCTTGCTGTGCAACTTGGGGGCATTTCGGCTTGATAATCGACTTGTTGTGCAATGAGGGGACATTTCATTTTTCAAAGTTTTGGGAAAATTTGGGATTAAATAGATTGGGAATTTTAATTTTTCTAAGTTGGTAACATTGCTTTTTCGCTCGGTACCAATTTTCATGAAATTTTCGATAATTTTTTTTTTCTCATCTCGAGCTGTTATCTCGAGGACCCAACTGCCCGAGGCTCTGCATGAAGTAACACTATTTGATTGTAATAATCCGTGATTGTAAATAACAAAAATAATAATACAGATAGGAACGAACAAACAAAAAAATATTTTTAATAGAAACTGAACATTATTTTTATCAGTAAATAAAACTTTTATCAATACATTTTTAATAGTAGCGAAATATATAATAATAAGTACTATTAATAAGCCGCACGACACTTACAAAACATTGAAATGTACGTTTGACCGTTTGGTAAATAATAAGTGAAATTGTTTTCGAAAAAACGTATTTTAAAAACTTGCAACAAAATCTACTGCTTGATAGTGAATGCACTAATTTTGCGGGGACCTCTGGGCCTGAGCCCCATGGGCCCCGCCCTAAATCCGGCCTTGCCTCCCCCAGTGGGCGGTGTAGAGGTTCTGAGGGGCGATGAATATGTATTGGGCGATTTGGGAGGAGGATGGTGAGCAATCCTTGGGTGGTGAGTGTTGAGCATAATAAATTATATTTACATTTAAAGCTAAAAATAATGAAAAAAAAATAAAAAATTAAATACAGATACTCCGCTGAACGACAACGCTCATCCATGGCTTATCTGTAATTGTGTTTTTTCTGAATATTTTCATTAGTAAACATCGAAACAGCAGATTAACAGATTCAAGAATTGATTGAACATTTAACTAAAAGGAGATATGAAAAGCCAGTTCAGCTTTATGAATACCAATTATATACATGTATTTTCTAATGAGTTTGCAGTTATACTCTTTTTAAATAATACACAATTTTTATTTATTTATTTTTTAAGAGGGGCGTTGAAAAATAATTTGCTCTTCAGTGACTTTAAAAAGGTTAAGAATCACTGTTCTAAATCTAAGTACGGGACACGCGGAATATTGGTTCCCGGGTCAAATAAAGTCTACTAATTGGTTCTCGAATAAAATTACTTTGTATATATATTTATATGTTAACAATAAAGTCAGTAAAATTAATTATCACCCACAGCCGGTTATTATTATTTTTTCTCCAATATTGTTTATTTAGAATTTTTTTTTTTTTTTAAATATCGGAGAGATTAGTATTTAAAGACATTTATATTTTTAAACTGTAATTGATTGATTTAAATTATTTAACTGTATAATTAATTTAGTTTGCAATGGAAAAATATAATCAGAATAATAATGATTTATCATTAGGGCTTTTGATCAAATCTCTACAGTTACGTCGCTGTCAGTGTATTATATACCTGTGCTTTAAACCGTCAAAATCCACTAGTGACTAACGTCTTTCTCTCCAATCTCCTTTTCTACCGAACTGCTCTATAAACCCTCTACCCATCGCCTCGAGCAGTGACGCAACCAAGGGGGGTGTTTTGGGTGTCTGGACACCCTCCTTAAAATATAAAATTATAACCTCTATTAATTCAGAAATTAACTTGAAACATGCCATGCTTTAAAAATTCGTATTGTTGAATATGCGATGCTAAATTTTATTTATTAACTTGTAGAAAAGGCAGTTAGATTTTGCTACATGAAATTTCTAATCAATGAATTCTGGTAAAGTGTCCATTAACATTGTTATTATAATTTTATATTTAAATAATTACAATAGACAATTTTATTATATGTGGACACCCCTCTTTAAAAAATCCTAGTTGCGCTACTGGCTTCGAGAGACGTATGTCATCCGATTTACTACTTTTATCGCGGCATCATTTTTATGTCGATTTGTAAATAACCTATTTTGAAAATAAAAACATCATGTACCAGACATGTAACTCATTCCACAGTTTTTCCGCACGGTGGATTGTCGTAGTGGTGCGTGACGTTTTATGAACCATGACCCATGAATGAAAACTTCAATTAGCCATAACCTCTCCTCCCACACACACACACGCATTTTAAATTTTAAAATCGATTGGATTTCGTGAGTTTATATCAAGGGTGAATCCCTGCAGAATTTCACATTATTTAGTACTATTATTTTAGTAACCCCTGAAAAAAAAAACAAATAAGTAAAGAAAAACAGGGGTAAGTAAAGTATCTACAAGGAAGAGTATAGATATACAGTTCTCACAAGAAAGCCTGATTACTTCACACCATGGGTATTCTTCGCTCCTAGGGTCAGATATTTTTGATTTTCCATGTTTTACACGTTTTTAATTATTCGGTTTTTCGCGTACATGGACTATCATTTTAACATTTAAATTAAATTAAACGATATTAGTTCGGGTAATCGGTGGTGTTCTATTCTCTGTGCAATTTGTTGTAAATTTATCAAACGTTGAAATATGTATGATCGCACAAAGGTCTAGTGACGGGGGCGGCGGCAGCGCCCCCTTTAAAATATGGACCCACACCACGACACTCACGAAAGCATAAATATTTAATGACATTGCAAACCACGGTGTGAGTCTCGTGAATCGTTTCCCCAGAGCTCCCCGTGCAGACGGATCGACGAATCGCACACATATTACCATGTAATATTATTTATCATGAATAATGCACCCCCGCTCGTGTTTACGTGTACATTGCGACAGGTGTTGGATTCCGATCTCGATCTTCCCACCGTCGCTGTCGAATCGTGCCTATACTCATCCACTGGTGGTCATGGGGTGATTTTCAAAAGATTTTTACTACCATCCCTGCAGACACGACCCTGGATATTTGTATCTCTCCCCCGATGGGATAATGTATACAAAACGTATATACAACCGATAAAAAAAAATATCTCTGGATAATCTCACCCTCCCCCGTGCAGGGATTTCACTATAGATCCGGAATCTTCAATCCGCGCCGACCCTCGCAGCCATTTTGAATGGCCCGTGAACAAATTTCGTTTTAATTATACTTACTTGCGATTTTTTTTAAACTATTTTCACGCGTTCACGTGATCACGACTACAAAAATCAATACCAAAACCAATGCTTAATCGAAATAATGTTTACAGAACGTTACTAAAACAAGCGTGATTATCATTTCTAATCCTAACAAAATCGAAACATTCCAATCCCGAGCCCATTGCATGACTATATTCGCTGCACCTCCCCATATGTTTCCAACGACACGTTCCGTAAAGTCACAGACCTCCCTCCTTACAATTACTGAAGCAGCCTAATTTTAGTATAAAATGTTCTCAAAGCGTCTCAGTGGACGACATCCTAATCCTTTTTAATTGTAAACCAAGTCTCTGAAAATCTCCCTAATAATCCACTCCCCTTCACCTAAAACGAAAATGGTCCAGAGACCACCTCTTAATATAATAAATACAACTATTGTTTCCCCTAGTCACTGAAATTCCATTCATTGGACGGCATCTCTCCACACGTGATGATTCACTGTCAGTTTATTATTATATTTGTCAACCCATGAATGCTTATTGTACATTTATACGTATTATGTGTACAGGTTGTATACATTTTACTAGTAAAAGAATAAAAATAAAAAAACCGAATTTACAAAATAAATAGAGATTTAATTTTTTTGTAAACATTTTTAAAGAGGTAAATTATATTGCAAGAATATTCGGAAACGGAGAGAGAGACGTCGAAAAGGTATCAGGTCCATAATGAACGAGTGTATACGTTTTTATTGTCATAACACACCGATTAAAAACACGTAATAATAATAAGTCAGAACTAGCGCTGTCGTGGAGCAGGATTATTTACTCGGGAAATAAACATTTTTCTTTTAAATCACGATTTATATTTTACACGACTAAATAAAAAAAAAAATATATTGCACAACCGAATCGAGGGTTCACCTAATTTTGCAGGTCGTACTCAACTTGTCTCGTACCCCGACGGGGTAAATAAGTAACTGCGCAGCACTGCTCGACGTATTTTCACGTATCGCTCGAGTACATTTATTTACATTAATTTCTACGTAACAAATATGCCGTCGCCGACTTCTGCTGAACATGATAATTTACGATAAACCATTTTTGTGTTCTTCGTTGTTACTACTCATTTACCATTTTTTTTTCCAGAGAAAAGGTGATAGAAGTATCGTAAAACTTTGTAAGTATACGTGACACTCAACGAATACACACAGTGTATAATGTAAAAAAGAAAAAAACGAAATCGGATTCTCAGAACTCCGAGAAGCTCGACAAGACGTTCTCCGAACTTGGAAAAAAAAAAAAAGAGACGAAAAAATCGTACAAATCCGTCCAGCAGCGAATAACTCAAAAAGCTTATTGCCGGGGGAGGCCCCGTCCATTCCTCGCGCAAAATAAAGCCGATTCCGTTATCCTTAAGTCTCTTTTCACGAACACTATCCGTACACACACACACACCTAGGTGTAACGAAGACGTTGTAAATGTGTTTTTTTTTTTTTTGTAATCTCCCTGTAGCAATATGCGCGCTGCAACAGACTGAGAGCCACTGAGCTGCAATGATAAATTCACTCCGCACGGATCGAAGCTTTCGACTTCTGATCATCGCCGCGTGTCATAATTTACGGGTTAAAATATTGCTTTTCTAGACGTGTACCTTTTGTTATATTGGGCCACGCAAGAAATTTATTGAGAAAGTATTCGTTGGGTTTTTCCGTTAACATAAATTCTGGAAATGGATTTACATTTTACCGATCGTGTAATTAATAATTATTTTATTTGTTTTCGAAAACCTCGAATAATTTTATTATTTGTTTTACAGGGTGTTCCAGTACGATTTGACAAATAATGCAATAACTTTTGTTCTATATTTATAATTTTTAACTTTTTTTTTGAAAATTATTACTACTTTATTTACTTATTGGTATAATTACGTATTCCATCGACTTAAGCATATACGAATAAAGTATTTTTTTAAATTAAATAATAAGTTTTATAGAAGTTTCAGTTTTGTAAATAGTTATCTTTACAAGCTGAGAGTTGAGTATTACAAACATTATTTAATCCAGAGGTTCTGAGGGGCGGTGAACACATTTGGGTATTAGGGGTGAATGGTGGGCCAGTGTTGGGCGCTAGGGTGGTGTTGAGAATAATAAAAATTATATTTACATTTAAACTTAAACGATACAGAAGAAAAATAAAAACTGAAATAAAGATGCTATGCTGAACAACGCGCACCATGGCTTATCACAGTAATTGGTTATTTTGAACGTTTTAAAGATATTTTGTCTCTCTAGAAGTTTCTTAATGGGTCGTAAATCCCTTTGTGAACATTGAAACAGCAGATTTACAGATTCAAGAAAAAATTGTATCTTTTAACTAATGACTTATTAAAAGCCAGCTTTAAAAATGCCAATTACACAAATATTTTCTTTTAGTTTTCAGTTAAACACTTTTCAAGTATACATATACAACAGTATTATACAGTTTTAGGTTTTGAGCGGAGTGAAGAAGCTTATGATTTTACAACGATGTTAAATTTTTAATATTTTTTTTTCCTTTCCATGAACACCTTTTCGCATAGAAATACTTGTCCAAAAATTTCGATCAGTATTTCTATAGATCTGAAATTACACTCAGATGATATTTTAAATGTGGTAATTTTTCAAATTTCTCAATAAATTTTCTAAAAACGAAGAAAAACTGTCGAAAAATTGACAAAAAACGGTAAACTATGCTATTACCAGAATATTCATAAGATAATTTATATAATAATATGTCGTATTGGTCGTATCGTACACGCTAGATCGATGTTATTATGTCGGGGATTTAGAACAATTATTATTGGTCCCAGACATTCGGTCCCCGTGGACGATTTATTAATTATTGGTCCTCGTGGTCAATATTAATTATTGGTCTCCGTTATAATAATTGTATGCACGGATAATTGATCCCCGTTTTTTTTTCCATGTGATATATAATTTTATTTATTTTTTTAATTTAAAATAATAAAACCAATAGGTCGTAAAGAAAAAGAAACAATTTGTAAAATACTTTGAATATTAATTTTTCTAATTATGAACTTTTGAACTAGTTGTATGAGTTTAATGCAACTAGTATTTATTTTATTAAACGTTAATTATTATGATCTATTATTTTAGATTCTGAACGAAGTGAAGAAGCTAGTGTTTTTACAATGATGTTTATTTTTTTTTCTGTGTACAACTTTTCGTATAGAAATACTTGTCCAAAAATTTCGGTCAATAACTTTTTAGAAACCCGATTCGCCTCTAAATTGTACTTTAAAGAGGTCATTTTTTGAATTTCTCAATTCTTCAATGTTTTTTTTGAAAAACTATCCAAAATTTGACAAAAACGACTCGAAAAACCATCATTTTTTGATCAGAATTTTATGAAAATTTAAACATAGATAGAAAATCCTATAAAAAGGATTTTGGCGCAAGAAAATGTTGAAAATGTGAAAAAAAAATTTTGGACATTTTTTTTTCTTATATTATTAACTTCCTTCGTTCAGAATCGTTTCTTTAAAATTTAATACGCCCGTCAAGAGAATACCACCCGTCGTGCGAAGTATGTCCGGCTTTTTTAAAATTATTATTCGAACTATGTATGTACAGTATATTATTATATTTTAAAAAGACAAATAATAAATAATATTGTTCTCTTTGGTATTTTAAATGTGTATAGATACCTACATATTATTATTACATCCTTTGGATATTTTCGTCGGATTCTCTATAACCACGCGGATATATTTTTATTTTTTCCCCTGAATATTTTTTCCTGGTATTATGGAGACATTATCTTGTTGCGACAATGATATGAGCGCGCATAGCATGGTGAGTGACGTGTTTAAATATTTGTTTTCCGGTGTCGGATCTACTCCACCGAAAAGGCCAATAATATCTCGGTGTACTCGAGTTAGTAGTATATGTAATATGTACACAATAATAATAATATTATAATGCGGATGGACTGTTACCATTATCGCTTTACGCCATCATTATCAGGTGTACGTATTTCGTTTATATCTTCCCAGACGCAGTTGCACTCGTATCACAGACACTCCTCGCAGAAAATTTACGAGGGAGGAGTAACGATAAATTCATATACCGATAGTATATTATGTTAAAAAGAAAGTCATTTTTGTAAATTACCGAATAAATACCTACTTAAAAATGTTATACTTTTAGGCCCATAGCTACGGGGGGGGGCGTTGCCCTCCCTAAATCCAATCTTTGCCTCCTCTAAGAATAATAAAAATATTAGAAAGGTTTTTTGGTAGGTATGTCTTTTCAGCGGTTCTCAGTCTTTTTGAGACCGCGACCTTCTCTATGTTCATCATTTAATTATAGAAATAAACTCTAATTTAAGTTTTATTTTTAATACTTAGTATTATTCGTTTTGTATTTTTAAAATAAATGTATTATTGTAAATTCCAATGTAAATTTCCAGAATATTCTATTATACATGGATATTTGATGGAATTATTACAATTGTGTTCATTTAATGAGATAGCAGTGTAAATAAATTGAAAAATTGCATAAATATTGTTTTTATATATAATGCTCTCCCTAAAATTGGTTAACCCCACCTGAAAATTTGATCTGGCTGTATACTTTGATAACATTATATTATGAAGGTCTGCATCACAAATGTGCTGTTGTGTTTTTTTTTTGTCTATTATTGAAAAAAAAAAAAATCATACAGTCAACATACATTATCAATAATTTTCTGTTAGATTTCACTACCCTACACCTTGCACGATTTGGGTTTTGACATGATTTCGAGGAGGGGTGGACAAGACTTGTAGTAAACACGCCTCTAGAGAAAATCCTGACTATGCGCCTGCTGCATGTGTAACTGTTGGTTAGATGGTTAAGTCACGTGTTGGGTTTAGTTCGAATTTCACCGAGTTTTGGACTTTCAAAAAAAAAAAAATAATAATAACAAACGACGCGTCGTCGTCGTCGTCTCGATTTCCGGACGTGGGTTGTGTCTACACACTCGTAATATTATTATTAACGCGGTTCTCGTTGTAGGGAGCGAAATGAAATAAAATCGGGTTTATGAGAGTAAATTTACCGTCTCACACGGGCGTGCGTAGGTAGCAAGCACGATTTTTACGTTTTTCTGTCGTCCATTTCAGCAGACGCCACTGGAGCGTCCACAATCGTTTTCGTTTTCTGAACTCAATATAAAAAAAGTATCCGACCCTTCGGCCTGACAGATGCGTTTTATATTTCAAATATATGTGTTTTTTTTTTTCTGTTTTCCTCGTTGTTTTCGCTTCACCAAACCCGGGGTCACTCCCCCCCACCATTGTATTCGGACACAACGACTTTTTCTGCCATCCACGCGAGTGATTGCCCGTTATATTTTATTATTTGACCGATATCTCCGTGAGACGCCCTACGCATTTTCTTTACGTATATATATTATTATACCCACTGAAGCACATCCGCTGCCAGTGGCGTATCCAGGATTTTTTTTTGGGAGGGGCTGAGCTGTGGCAAAATTCCAGAGTCCTCTTTGATTTCATTAATTTTTAGAAATTAGAAGAAAGCCCATAAAATCGTGCCCCACAAAAAAAAAAAAACAGTTTTTTTTTTTTTAATTTGTACCTTATTTATTACAAAATGAAATAATAACTAAAATCGTATTTTATTCCTCTTAGAAATTTGACTCAATAGGGTCATTTAGGTACAAGGTACAAAAAACTCAAATAATTAAAAAGCTTACAATTAGGTAATTAAAATATAAACATTTGAATGCATGTTTTTTTTTTTTTTTTTGCATATTTAGCTATTTTTCTGTACATAAGTACATAATATACTTATATTTAGTTATTTGTTTTTTTTTTATTGCATAAATATCCTAACCTTCTAGTAATTACCTCTAGTTATTCGTTACCCGATAATGACTATATATAAAACCAGCTTAGATTATTTAGACTCGGTAAAATTAAAGGTCAATTAATTAAATACTATAGATTATAAATGAAAAATTTCCGGAGGGGCTGCAGCCCCCTCAGCCCCTCCTCTGAATACGCCTCTGTCCGCTGCTACGTTTAATTATTATTTGTCAATATCTTTCATTAACGCGTATATTATATTATAAGATGACTCGCATTTAGCCTATTCGATTCTAGGTAATAATAATATAATTAATATAATAAGGTCCAAGAAAAAATGGGGTCAAGTATGAAAATGGGAAATGACGGAAAGTAATAAGTCCAACGGACGAAATTTCCAAACACGAAAAAATGGCAAAAGAAATAAAGACTGCAACCCTTAAAATGTGTGTGTCTAGATAAATTCATTTCTACGTCAAAACTGATTGTAACTGGTATGTAAAAATGTCCATAAACTATAGAATAGTCAGAACCCGGAGGAAAAAGTCAAGAGAAATAATTTAATGAACAAAAATTTTTTGTTTTTTTTTGAGTATGAGTTTTACAGTGTCTGTTTAAACGATGTAAATGACTTCCTCATCTACAGTACACATTATATGAAATTTTTAACTTACAGTCTAAGACAGTGTTTCCCAAAGTGGGCGATATCGCCGCCCTCGGGGGCGTTAGAATCACCCAAGGGGGGCATTGAGGTTACAAGCTCGATTGAGGGGCATTATAAAAGTCGGTAGTGACTGTTTCAATGTGAATATTTTTCATTCTATATAGTCACATAAACGTAACTATGCTGTACGAATTATTAAATAATATGTGGATAATATTTAATTGCCATTGACGGGTGTATTTAATTTTAAAGAAACGATAAATCATTTCTTCAATAAAACGATTCTGAACGAGGGAAGTTAATAATATAAAAAATAAATGAGAAAAAAAAAATGTTAGAATAAATGTCCAAAATTTTTTTTTCACATTTTCAAAATTTTCTTGTGCCAAAATTTTTCTTATATGATTTTCTCTATCAATGTTTAAATTTTCATATAATTCGGATCAAAAAATGATGGTTTCCGAGTCATTTTTGTCAAATTTCGGGTAGTTTTTTCCAAAAAAAAAAAAATTCAAGAATGATCTCTTTAAAGTACAATCTAGAGGCGAATCCGGTTTCAAAAATTTATTGATCGAAACTTTTGGACAAGTATTTCCAAATGAAAAGTTGTACACAGAAAAAATAGAAATAAACATCATTGTAAAAACTTCACTTCGTTCAGAATCTAAAACTGCAGATACTCGCGCGTATACGTGTATATAATATAATATATCGTGCTTACGACATGGCTCGAGAGTCGGATGCGAGCATAATACGTATTATATATATTTTCCCATTAAATATTCTTACATTACCGTTACATTACCAGCGATTCATTGTTATTATCGCGAATAAAAATATTCTTTAGAACATAATATTATATTTGTAGTAATCTTGTTTGGGGTGAAAATTATATGACGTAGAGACCGAAAGGGTTTGATACGAAACGTGTTTGATATTATTATCTACCAAAGCCCTGTAAGGGCTAACCACGGGCGTAAATTGAGTAATTTTAATCGGGGGACAAACTTGATTTTTTGTAGGTAACCAATGTAGTTTATATATATACGTATTAAGTCCAATTCAGTAACGTATTTTCAACTTTTTTTCAGGAGGGGGGAGAGCATAGGCGTATTTAGATGGGGGCTTGGGGGAACTAAGCCCTCTCAAAACCACTCATAGCCCCCCCCCAGATTCTTTTAAAAATGAGTGAAGAAGCTTATGATTTTACAATGATGTTTATTTATTTTATTTTATTTTTATGTTTTTTTTTTAATCCTTTTTACGTTAATCTTTTCAAATTTTATACTTTTCTTAAAAATTCAAAACGTCTTTTTAATAATTTTACAAAATATCAAGGGGGACATTATCCCCAGTATAATTTTAAGTGAGGGAGCAGTGGCCCCCTCTCACCCTTCCCAGTTTACGCCTATGGGGCTAACCTATTGAATGTTTTTGGGCCCAGGCTGTACTGAATTATTTTTTGTGTAAATGTTTGGACCTAGTCGGGTCGGGCTTTGTAAAAATAAACGGTAGACCGCGTTGGACTGTAATTATTTGTCGGTCCTTGCAAGTTACAAGTCTAGAATACACCTATCCTATGAAACAAACTGTACTCAACTCTACGAGTACACATATATAATGTGGTGCGGAGATGAGGCTCGGGGGACTTCTCATCTGTCAAGCTGAAAACAAGCAGTTCTTAGTTAAGTTTATAACGTAATTTGCGACTGGTGCGAATCTAAATCTTACACAGGGTGTTTTTGAAACTGAGTGAAGAGAAGAAGTAGTTGTGGTTTTACAATGGTTTTAGATTCTGAGCGTTTATTATTTTTTTTTTTTTTTTTTTTTTTTAGTGGAAACACTTT
>JAIPRM010000885.1:19172-45773 GCA_025469315.1 Stegophylla sp. TES_Ste_2020 | reverse complement strand
TAAAGAGGTCATTTTTTGAATTTCTCAATTCTTCAATCTTTTTTTTTTTTGGAAAAAACTACCCAAAATTTGACAAAAACTACTCGGAAACCATCATTTTTTGATCCGAACTATATGAAAATTTAAATATAGATAGAAAATAATATGAGAAAGAATTTGGCGCAAGAAAATTTTGGAAATGTGAAAAAAAAAATGTTGGACATTTTTCTAACATTTTTTTTTCTCATTTATTCTTTATATTATAAACTTCTTTCGTTTAGAATCATCTTATTAAAGAAATGATTTATCGTTTCTTTAAAATTCAATACACCTGTCAAGAGAATCCCACTCGACGTGCGAAGAACACCCATCGTGGGAAGTATGTCCGGCTTTTTATTCATTGTAGGTAATATTTAATGTAAAATATACTTTTAAAGGATTATACAGTTTATATTTTCATTACGTGTGCGGCTTGCGAAACTTTCGTAAACCGTAACGTTTTTTTACCGTTTTTTTGTCAATTTTTAGGTAGTCTAGGCATGTGCTTAGAAAAATATATTGAGAATTTTGAGAAATTTCCTCCTCTAAGTACCAACTAGACAACATTTTCGATGTATCCAAATTTTTTGACCAGTATTTCTGCCCGAACTCGTGATTACATATATATGGAGGAAAAAAACACATCGATTTGCAAAAACCAACACATTCTTCGCTTTCGTTCGGAATCTACAATAAATAAAAATCAATAAAAACTAGCTTGTAAAAACACTAGCTTCTTCGCTTCGCTCAGAATCTAAAATCGTTTTGTACTTAATTAGTTTTATATCCCACTATTAACTGTGAACAGGAAAAAAAAAAGTGTCAGAAAAATTTTTCCAACAATTTTTTATTTACATTTTTAAAATTTTCTTGGTTCAAAACATTTTAGGAGCACTAGCTCCTTTTTTTGTGCCTATCCACACAAACTTTGGACGGAATAATGCAATACACAGGATGATGCGTCTGAGCAGTGAGCACCCTCATTTATTTTCCTAAGTGTTTTACATTTTTTATATATTGTTATTATTATTTTTATTTATTTTTTCTTTTTCTGTTACTTTTATTTGTCTAAATTATTTTTAAGTCTGTGTGTATTATTACAACTATTTTTATTTATCACATTTGTTATATCACTATATTGGGATCTAACCCGTAAATAAATATTATTATTATTATTTCTCTTATTATTATTTATCTATATATAAATTTCACGAAGTTTGGATTAAAAAAATAAAAAAAGTTAAATATCATTGTATAATCATTACCTTTTTTACTTTACTCAGAATCTAAAATACTGAGGAATGTAAAACAAAAATTAATTAGTCTTGAAAATCTTTTTTTTATTCGATGTCCATTACTTTAGTTCATATTATCAACTTAACTTATGCATTTATTTAACATAAGAAATATTTTGTTTACCTACTCGAAACAATAATATTAACGTAGGTATTTAGTATGTTGAAAATTGGAAAACTTGAAATAAAATATATATATTTTTTATTTAAAATGTACTTTGTTTGAAATATTAACTTTTGTTTGATTTTGATGCGAGTTAAGCATTTCAGTATTAGAATTGGATTAAAGAAAATCCATAAGCTCTTTCAAGCCAATAAAAACAAAATATTAGTGAAAGTTTTCTTCGTTGAAAAAAGAATGATTCTTAATTGCCAGCTAAATTCAATACTTTTAGTTTGGGAAATTATGTAGCTACTTAATATCCAGATTAGATCTTCAACCAAATCAATGTGAAATTTTTCAGACTTTGTATAAGTTATTCATTCATTCACTCATTAATGACATGGCAATAGTATAATATTATAACAATATTGAGAATGTCCTTTAAAACTGATGATTGATTAAGTAGGTACTGGCAAACAGTAAGCCTTCAAGCTTCAGCGAATACTAAACACATATTCTTATTTTAGTTATTAATTAAATATATAATCAATACTTTTCAACGAGTTGACATAGATGAAATAGACATAAATTCATAAATTTGGTGTTTGGGTCGTAACGAATGATTAGTAATCACCTGATCAATTTTCTTTCCGGTCAACGAAAGGACACATTTCTTACTTCATTAATCAACTAAAATAAAATAAATGTGTAATAGTATTTCATTGTTTACATAGCAATAATTTTAAGTTAGTTACATTAATTAAGTTAATCTTTACTCTCCTATCATTGAATGTAATCTTATTACTGGTTATTTGTGATATTTTGGTAGTTTAAAAATCACCAATGAAGAATTCAAATTTGTTTCCAATTTTGGAATTATTATACCAGTTTCTTGCACGATAGATACTTGCTAGTCGTACTACTCTTACTATTAATTTATAAGACTCTCAGTATACCTGATTATATTTAAGCCCTTATTTAAGGGATGGATAAGAGGAGCAGTTGGCCCTGGTGGAATTATTTTAGGGTAATGTAAATATTTATTTTACTTGATGAGCAATAAATAATAATATTATAACACAAACATAAAACAAATTAGTTTCAGTCAGTAAGTTTGAATGTTAAATATATCAATAATTTTGATGAATACTATATATATGACCTATATAATATACGTTTGGGACTCAGTTTACCAACTTCGCTATTTTCATGTGCGTCATTGGATACATCTACTAATCTACCCAAACTAAGAATTAATTTTTTTACAAAAAATAGTAATCCTAATTTTTCTGTAGAAAAATATGCATCCATGGTTAATTTTATTCATAATATTAATTAATTGTTTAGCACTGAACGATTTTGATATTGCGTAAAAACGATTGAAATGTATATCAGTACGACTTATAGATTTACTATCACTTTTAGTTTAAGTGTCTCTCTTGATGTACTTGTGCATATTAAATGACCCCCCTCCCTATATACAAGAGAATTAAAATTTATCTCTAAGGTGTTTTTTTTCTGAAATAAATTGAGAGATATTTTGAATTTCCGGTGCCCTTATTATCTAAAGATTTTTGTTTACAATGCTCTTTTTGTTTTTGTATTTACAAAATAATCGATTGTGTATTGGAGAAAGTCGAAATTTGAATTAACGCATAATAATTATGTGTGATCTTGATTCCAGATAATGTGTTAAATAATAATCTTAGCTGGATAGCCTTGTGTCGAAGTGAATATTTTAGATTTTGAATTTTCACATAATTCGTTTTTAATGAAATTTTAATCATCCCGGTAGATATATCCTTGGCTATAGACGACCTCTGATATTATCAAATGTCTATTAGTCAGGGATGGACTACAGAATCTTAAATACATTTGTATCTTGCACCTAGATTGTAAGTTCTTTTTATTTTTGTTTATTTTGTATCTTTTGTGTTTTGTATGCCCAAAGATACAACTGATACGAGATACAAATGAAAATAAATATATTTTTTTTTAAAACCAATAAAAATAAATAGTTAAAATGCATCCAAATACTTTTTAAATTTGCATTTGCGTTTTGTAATTTCCATAGTTGCCTATGGATAGAATCACAAAATTAATTTAAAACGTGTTTGGCAAAACAAGTTTAAAAAAAGTAATATTAAACATTTTGCAATATACAGTATAAACCAAATTGAATTATTTTGCTTTTGTACTGATTTATTTATTTATTATTTAATTAAGTTGTTTATACATAATTTATCTATATTTTAGTGTTCTCTTGCATTTTCTCCTTTAACAATGTAATTTTTGTTGTAAATAAAAATATGGAAATATATATTTTATTAATTTATTTACTGTAATAGTTAAATGTATATATATATATATATATATTTAAGTCTGGTCTAAAAAAACAAATTATGTATTAAAATCGTTCTTATCAAATTTTGGGTAGTTTTCCCTAAATTTCGTTAAAATATTGAGGATTTCAAAAAATTACACTCTAAAAGTAATATTTAGAGGCAATTTTCTGATTCAAAAAGTTGCTGGTCGAAAAATTCGAATAAGTATTCTTATACGAAAACAAGCATACATAAAAAAAAAAAATTATTAAATAAACATCATTATAAAAACACTAGCTTCTTCATTTTACTCAGAATCTAAAATTATATTTGGAAAATTATGGTAAGTGGAAGAGAATGGTATTATGGAGGAGAGAAGTATCTGTTAGTTTAACTGCTGTACAGTTTTTGATCCGACATTTTATCAAAATATGATAGTCAGGTAATTGAATGTGAATAATTGAAAAATCATATTTATATCTAAAAACTTTTATGTTATTGTTTCGATTCTAAAAAAAAAGGTAACAGCAATAAATTTTTTTTTAATTTTTGAAGGCCTCTTGATGCTCAAGACAGACTCGGCCAGACCGGCGGTAGTAGTTACGTCATTGTAAAGGGGAAAACAGTATGTTGTACCTTTTGAAAATTTAAAACATATCTTGTATCTTGCGTCAACATGTGAAAATTGATGTACTTAGTATCTAGTGTCTTAATACTTTTTTCAAGTATCTTTCCCATCTCTGTTATTATAACACGGATAATATATCATTATTTATTGTTTATTTGACTTATTTCATTATTTTTAAATGGTTGTAGGTTCAAATCATTTTTAAAATTTCTTTTAGTCTTTATTGTACACTATTGTCGATAGGAGTAATAGGAGAAAATTTTAAGTTTCTAGTGCTTGAGAGATTTTAGCTTTAGAGTTGAAAATCTAGTTTACGGCATATATTACACAAATTTGAAGTAGTTAATCCCCTTGTATTTGGAGAAATTATTTTGAGTGTTTCGATATAAATGATTTCTTTAAAATTATACATTCATATTCGATTTCTCTATCGAAAATCTATGTTGTGTACGTACTGATGTGAGTCCGTTTTTGAGTAGAACAGGAGTTTTCATTGAAAATAAAAAATAAACGTTATTGTAAAAGCAAACATTAGCTTTTTAACTACTATATTGACTTTGAAGGCTGTTCACAAAGCATATTTTTTGTTTTCACTCATTTTTTAAAGCGATACAAATTTCGAATTTCAATAAATGAATCTATAACACTGTATTTGCTTCGATTTATTTGTATAAGTAGTAGATTTTATATGTGTTTGCTGAAATTATTGTAATCTACCGTTATTTAGTCTACTAAATGTACCAATATTGTATAATATTAATAATCGTTCTTTACGATTGGTTAACAGATGGTTTTGGATTAATACGTTTTACTTAAACGTATTAATCATATTTAATATATTATATTCAGTAGGTATTAATTATTATTAAAAGTAAGAGTTTAGTTTCGTTCTTTTGTAGAACATAAAAGATAGACGTATATAAAACATTTTGATAAAATACATGTGTACCTGGGCGGTTAGAAAGGCAAAGTTC
This sequence comes from Stegophylla sp. TES_Ste_2020, assembly GCA_025469315.1. NCBI lineage: Eukaryota > Metazoa > Arthropoda > Insecta > Hemiptera > Aphididae > Stegophylla > Stegophylla sp. TES_Ste_2020. The sequence continues at coordinate 40,431 of JAIPRM010000885.1, read as the reverse complement.
AAGAGGTCATCACAATGAAATTATTATTCAATGACTTGTAAAGCAGATAAAAATATTACAGTTCCAATGACCTGTTACGTTGCTATATTTATCAATACAATCACGTTGATCATTTATCTAATACAGTTTTAAATTTTCAATCGAAAATTATGATCATTTTAATTTTTCTCTGAAGTCTGTTTTTATTAAAACGATTTTCTACAAATAATTGAAAAAAAAAAATGGTATGTACAATGGTTTTTATTTAACTATTTAGTATTTATATATGTTTTTTTTCTTTTTATGTTAAATACTTTTAATATAATAATTAAATAAATACAATTTAATAAAATAATTCAACATATTTTAAACGATTTACGATAAGTAGATAAGAGGTCTTTATTTTTATAGGTATTAAATTCTTTTGTTGTAAAATATAGGTACATTATAAAAATATTAGTTTAATATATTTTTAATTGTATCAAAGGTAATAATTACCTTTTTAACTCCAAATATATTTGATTGGTTCGCGCATATTTATATCCTTAAGTCTTAAATCTTTTATTAAATTATAAAGTAATCATTGTATTTGATGTAGATGTTATTATCGAAAATAAATATCGTTAAATAAAAATTGCATTTTAAAAATTATTTTTAAAAACAAACAGTTTAATTAATTACTAGTTTCCAGCGAATCATTTTTATAATAGTAATAATAATTTTTTATTCATAATGTTGAAGATACTAAATTTTGTAAATTTTTTATTGAAAGTTGCCTGTTCATATTCAAACTAATTTTGTTTTTATTAATTTTTAACCATCAAATGAAATGGTTTCAATAATGTGTTTGGGTCTCACAACCACACAAAAATAATTAAACTTCATCTGAATTTATCAACAAAATTAGTTGTAATATTTAAGCGGTCGTTTTGTTTTATATTTCTAGATATTTTTAGAAGACGTTGAAAGTACCAGTGAGCTAGAATTTTTTTTTTAATCCAGTCACTTAGAAAATCAATTTGTTAACGTGAGTGTTAAAATGAGTGTCAGTAGAAAAATGTATTAATTAAAATTGCAAGTACCTAATGAAATTTCAAATTGTTTTTGATATCATAATTTAATAAGATTGTGTATTGTGTCATGCATTCATGCAACGATAAATTACCAGGCGTCGAATAATACAATTTAATTTACACCAAAGTGTAATGATTAATTTACATATTTAAAGGAGTAATTTGTTTTATTTTTATAAAAAATATTATTTATTAAAATAATATTGTATTGTTTATCAGTTACTACATGCTGACCCGGTAAACGTTGTCTCTTGTAAAGAAGTCTTATTTTTCAGTTTCACAAGAACGAGCTTGATAATTTCCTACTCTTAAATGACCCTATCTTACCTATATACTTAAAAGTACATAAAATATATCTATGAAAATTTGTGGGTTTTGCCGAAGTATACCGGCTTCAGAAAAAAGGAAATTTTTTCTCAGTTTACATGTGCGATACGCAGTTTGTAGGATTAAATGTGTTTCTGTACAGAATATATAAGTTATATATTTTTCTTTTTAATTTATGAAATCTATTTCATAATTCGAATCAATATCTGAAATATTATTTTAAGACCTATTGATTTAAAATAAAAAAAAAAACCTATTATGTATAGGTATATAAAAATAAAACAAAATAAATAAATAAATAATCAATGTATAGCTATTACATTATATATTAATATAAAAATAAATAAAAAAAAACTTAGTTTGGAGTGTTATAAAAATTTCATAAACGACTGGTTTCGATTTTGAAAATCATCAACAGGTTAAGAAATAGTCAATGAATAGAATATCCAAATTACCTTGATCATTTTCCACATTTCACCTTTAATCATTAATTGTATTTTGTAATCAATTGTTTTTGAAAATATTTTTTTTTCTCTTTACTATACTATTGATAATGGAAAAAAAAAATGTCAAGTTTCTATCATTATTGGTTTTGAAGTTATGATTAACTTAAAAACTAATTTCATGAAAATCTAATTTATATGGTATATTTTACCATTTTTACTCAATTTTGAGATAGTTTTTTTTCTAGATTTTAGAAACACTGTTGAAGATTTCGAAAAATGATCACTCTAAATTACCAACTAGAATCAAATTTTTGATTTATTAAGTTGCTGGATAAAATTTTATTGCATGAAAAAAGTGTTTCCATAAAAAAAAAAAAAAAAAAAAAAAAAAAACGATATTGTTAAACCATTAGTTTTAATATTTTTGTAGAAAAATATTTTTTCTCGAAATATTTCTTCATAAGTAGTTATTTTATTAAATAAAACTTAAAACTAAAAAAAAAAATTCTTTTGGATGATCTGAAGAAATTATTCTTCTTATTAATTTATGACTTAGCTGTTTAGTCTAGTTACTATTTTAAATAAATAATTTTCGAATTTTCAAGTTGAATTCTAAAAAAAAAAAAAAGAAAATAAATGTGGTCTTTATATTTCATCAGTTTTTTTTAGAAGATTATTTGGTTCGATAAATAATTAATGATTTATGCTTAAAGACTCTGAATGTAATTATTACACTGACAATACGTTTATTTACAATTTTGTTTTACCGATTATCTACGTCATAACAGTTACATAACAATTAACATAATCAATTTTGCTGGTTATATTTCCATTTCGATCCACGAAAGTAGCTAAATTGCATACTCTTTACGCCGTATTGGTGCAGAATTGTATCAACATATTTTAAATTCTGAACGAAGTGAAGAAGCTAGTGTTTTTACAACGATGTTTATTTTTTTTCTGTGTACACTTTTCGTACAGAAATACTTGTCCAAAAGTTTCGATCAGTAATTTTTTGAAATCGGATTTGCCTCTAGATGGTACTTTGGAGAGGTCACTTTTTGAATTTCTCAATTCTTCATTTTTTTTTTTTTTTTTTTTTTTCGGAAAAAACTACTCAAAATTTGACAAAAACGACTCGGAAACCATCATTTTTTGATCCGAACTATATGAAAATTTAAACATAGATAGAAAATCATATAAGAAAGATTTTGGCGCAAGAAAATTTTTCTTTTTTAAATATCTATCTGATTCTATGTTTGACTGTTTTTGAAATATAATTTTTTTTTTAAGTATTTGACTATAGAATTCATTATAAGGTAATAAAAATAAACACATCAATATTCTCTTTAATATTTTGACAGCTTTCAACTGTGTCACCACTGAACCTATACGACAGCAACTAAAAATAACATTTTGTTCAATGTCTTTATTCAAATATTACTCAACAGCCTTCAATATATATATATATATATATATATATATATTATTATTTTATTTTTTTTTATAGTTAATAGATGCCTACGAAACCAGCACTATAGTGGTAGCAATACCAAATTCAAATTAAGAAAATTGAATTTTTTTTTTCTTTAAATGGGTAATTGAAAATACATTTTTACTTTATTTTCGCTTCTAGTTTAGGAACGAAAATTACCCATGGTGCGAAGTATGCCGACTTAAAAATAAATTCTATCTCGATATGTAATAGAAAAATAGTTCAAGTGCTTATTTCACTAGTTAGCAACCTGGGGGTTGCTAACTACCCTTATCACCTTTGGGATTTGCACCCATGTCTATATTACAATTTTAATGAGATAATATCAATATATAGTACATTATGAACACCCCATAGTGAGCAAAGTAGCGAGTTGAATATGAGATGGATAGAATAAACCACGTAGAAATATTAAAATAAAATATCTATATTTATATTTTATTTTAGAATAATATCGATGACATTTAAAAATAAATAAATTATTAAATATAAGTATTTGTATACCTATAATTTTGTGGTCAGTATTTTCTTTTTCTTTAAATTATAATTAGTCTTATAATTTGACTTAACATTTTTGAAAAAGAATATACCAAAGGACACAAAATATTACATGAGAAAATACAAAACGTATTTCATAATAAATATCTTAACACTAATGTCGATTAAACAACATAATATGTCTTCTATTTTTGTTATTTTCTCCTTAGAGTTCATTCGTTTCATATCATCAAGTACCTAATATGCTGATCGTCCACTAAAAAAAAAAAAAAACACATATAATTTATTTATAATCATATGTCACTTGGTATGTATTTCATGTGTAAGTAGGTATGTATAACGTTTATTTAATATAACTGATGATTTCAAAAAGTCGTTTAAGTGTTAAAAAATCGAAATGGGTAGTATTAATTTAGTTCTGAATACAAATATAGTATGATACATTTTGTAATAATATCAGTTCTATTTTTAATGCCGTGAATTATCTATTTTCAAATTATAGTATTTAAAAAATATATTTATAACAGTAACTCACCAGTTTGCTCGTTGACTCGCCATACACTTTTGGCTGACTATGTCATAGCTCGTGGCGTACCCGCAGTTGAGGATGTGAGTGAATCCGTTGCGGCAAAGGGTCACTGAAGAACAGTCCGGTGTCAGTCGGTATATGCTTTTATGGCTACAACGCACACCGGTGTTTACCAAACCTGTAAAATTAAAATCAAAAATTATATTCCTTTATTGTTTTAGGAATAATATTTTAAACGCGCACTTGGTGGTATCTTTCTTAAACTGTTGTTGTATATGGCTATGGGGTCGGCGACGGGAGTCGGAGCGGTGGACGTGGCTGGTACGACCTCGGTAACTGCCGAAGATTCAGCTGAAGACAGCGGTATGGACGGAGTGGTTGACGACGCTTCAGGAGCGGCGGTGGACGACACTTCAGGAGCGGCGGTGGACGACACTTCGGGAGGAGCGGCGGTGGACGATGCTTCAGGAGCAAAAGTAGTGTTGGGTTCGACTTCGGTGCCCGTTTCAATTGGTTCGGGATTGGACGGCAATCCTTTGCAATCCACGCGGTACGGATAGTCACAGATTTTCAAATCCTGAAAAAGCGATTTTGTTACAATATAAAATAAAATATAAAATAATTCGAATAAATTTCCTACATCGTTGTAGTTCGTTCCGCCGGGACAAATGAAGTCCACCGGGGATCCAGCAACACAAACGTAGAAAGCTCCGCAATTTTCCTTGCTACGGTACGTCCCGTAGCCATCGGGACATTTTGTATTATTGCTGTTTTCCGTTCCCACTAAACATATAATACATACATGTTAATTATTATAAAACTGTCAATATATATATAATTTTGAAAAAAAATGAATAAAATGAACAATTAGTAGTATGTTTTGGTATGTTCTGGAATGCCCTCTCGAAGGGTTAACCCGGAGGGTCTGGAGGGTGTTCCAGAACATACCAAAACATATTACAACGATTTTACCTGTAATGGGTTTAGAACCGCAGTTTACGTTTGCAGGATAATCGCAGTAACGTTTTTCCTCGTTGAACACCAATCCCGAAGGACACGTCTGTTCCACTGCTGTATCGTCCCAACAATTGATGAACTTGTTGCAAGAACTCTCGCTGGCGAACTGTCCTCTCGGTTCTTTGCACTGCGCTTTCAATGCGTCCGTCGACGGCGGTGGTCCGGTCGGTGACGGAGACTCGCCTTCGGGTGAGTACGTAGTGCCGGCACCGGTCGTGGTGACTTCCGGTTCTTCTCCTCCGGGCGCTTCTGAACTGGGTTTCTCCGGGTAAGCCGGTTGGTCTGTAGAACCTTCCGGGGACGTCTCCGATTGAACGGTGGTCGTCGGTATTCCTTCCGGTTGACCAGGGTACACAGGCACTCCCGGCTGTCCGGGTTGTTGTGTATCCGGATACGCCGGAATCACTTCCGGTAGCTCGGTAGAGCTTTCCGGTTTGGTCGTGGTCACGTATAGCGGCGACTGAGTGATGTTTTCCGGAATGTCGGGGTCCACGACTTCCGGCGGCGGTGGGGTACCGGATTCCGATACCGGAGTGGACGGATATTCCGGTGCCGACGAGGATGGATATTCCGGTTGTGCGGGGGCGACGGTGCTCGGTTCTTCCGGTTGAGGTGTTCCAGCTATTCCAGACGATTCCGGTTGCGGTGGAACTTCAGATGTCGTCGTCGTCGTCGTGGAATTAGACGATCCGGGTTCCTCGGACGTCGGGCTCGGAATCGGTTGTGGTGGATACAACGGTTGTTGCGGGTATGCGGGTGACGGTTGGGGATACGGAGATGGCTGGGGATAGGGTGATGGTTGTGGGTATGCGGGCGGTGGGTAAGACGGCGGTGGGTAAGCGGGTGGTGGGTAAGACGGCGGTGGGTATGCGGGCGGCGGGTAAGACGGCGGCGGTGGGTAAGCCGGAGGCGGGTACGACTGAGGGGGATACGAGGGATATGGGTACTGCGGCGGAGGGTAGTATCCGTTTGCCGGAACCTGAATCCATACGCTAGACGGTGGTTGTCCGGAAGGCTGCGACCCCGCTGGTGGTGGTGAGACTTGTTGACCGTTCACGACTGCGATTTGCCATTGTTGGATTTGTTGACGCATGTATTCTTCAAACTCATTTCTATATTTATCTTCGACTGGTTTCGACGATTCTGAAAAATTAAAAAAAAATAATATAATATAGAAGTTTATAAAAACTGTACGTACTATAAATAAAGTATACCTAATCAGAAATAAAAATCACGCTATGTGTTTAATAATTCACGAGTATGTGAGTAAATACTGTAAACACGTTTGTTTTTTTTTTTCATTTCTGATTAAAAACTATAAGGACAACGCTGCAGTGTCCGTCTATAAATTAAGTCTATTTCAGTTTATGCCAATTTTCTATTCAATACAACCGGTTGATAACGAAAAAATATTATTACGCTGGAAACAGGTTTACGTTCGGCAAAATAACGTAACAAAAATAAAAATATGTCTACATATATTTTTTTCTTTATTTCCAATATACACTTTACATAACAAATCTTAGAAAAATGACATTAATTTAAAATTGTATACGAGTTTTTGCAGGTCTTTGCATGTCGTTTTTTTTTTTTTTTTGGGGTGAATGAACTCTGATAGAAAACATATAAAGTGAATTTTGATCGTAATAAATCAGTTTCTGTACACGTGTATGCCTGCTAATGGTAATATTAATTTGAAGAAATTACCATTAATTAACATAATAAATGAGGCATTTCAACATTTTAATTAAAATTTCATTAGAAAAAAAAATATGATATTCTGCAGCGGTCACATTCTCAACAAAAATATTATCTATTTTTGTATAAAATATAATCTATTTAAATCTAGAAAAAACGTACGTTTCATTCAAAAACCATAAGTATTTCCCTGTAGGTGATAATATAATATAACTGTTTATCTAGGCCATTGGTTCCCAATCTTTTTTGTTCTATTCCCACCTTGTAATTTTTCAAAAACACCACTCCCCTCCCCTTGTATATTTACTAAATTCATATCCCCTTTAAAACATAATTTTGATATATATATATATATATTTTTTTTTGTTGATCATACAAATAAATTATACGAAATAACTATATGAGAATACGTATATTTATACAACTAATGAATTTTTATTTTCATTATTTTACAAAAATTAGATATTAGTTAACCTATTAACTCATAATACGAGTATTAAACACAATAACAAATTATTAAATATAAAAACAAAAATAATAACATAAAGTATAAATATTATTATTTAAATAATTGAAGCAGATTTAAAATTAATTTTTTTAACATAATTACCAAAAAAAAATGCTCATTATTTGTTCATCTCAGAATTCCCCCCTGTGCAGTATCTTAATTCCCCCCTAGGGAGGAATTCCCCACCGGTTGGGAACCACTGATCTAGGCTAGACGTTATTTGTGAATTTTAAAATCGACGCAGTTATTGTCGAGAACAAAAATACATATTATATTGTTTTTCTAACGGTCCATTGCACACCGGCGGTTACGAACATATTATTATGTTTTATAATTTCAGCAATTCGATTAGTGTTGTTTGGAGATTTTCGAGTATTTTTGTTGCTTTGGTCCGGGAGTGCTGTCGTCGATAGAACGGGTGGTATTCGTGAAAATCCGGTTGACATTTTGCCACGCATTCTTATGACGGGCAAAAGGGGACATTGACCCCTCGTCGGCCACTTGAAATCTCACATCTCGTAAGTGGTTTTCGATAATTTTCATATTATCGTCTCGAAGATGATTAATTCAAATGTGAGCCAAAAATCCGTGTAAGTACGTAAATAAAAAATGAATGGCCAAAAAAAAAAAAAACCGAATTACCGTTGTATATTATTATATAGGAAAACTGGTTTTTGTATAAAATGGAACTTTACCGTAATTGACACCACACCGGTGTGTAGTGTGTAGTCGTTCTCCCCCCCTCCCCCAGACACTTCTGATATTTCATTGAAATTAAATATACCTATCTCCAGTGTTCTATAGGTGGAATTGTCGTGAAATCAAACATTAGACGGTTTCAAAGAAGATATCTAAATAGTCCTAAATCGGTTTTTGTCATACTCGAAAAAAACGTGCTTGTACCTAATATGGCAAAGTGTGATTATATAGATAAGTATTAGTTTTTGCCCAAGAAATTCGCGCAAACGGTGTACCGAAACGTTGAAAGCTATATTCAAGTGCAGTCAACTATTTATTAAAAAATTTACATAATATATGCGTACGGATGCGTAATCCTCATGAGAAAAATCGACATACAGTAAATGGCGATTTTGTAAAAACAAAATACAAAATACGAAAAAAATAACTCTGAAGTAATCCTTTAATTTACATATCAATTATTTTGCAAAAAAAAAAAAAAATAGCGTACATAAATAAATCGTTATAATATATAAAAAGAACACCGACGTGCAATGGAATTAACGGAGTCACAGCTTATTTTAGAAATTTTTTTTTTTTTTTGTTAATCTTCACATAACCCGTCACGTGTACACGCGTTAGTGTCCAGATTTATTTATCAAAATATAATTGTGACCATAATAATTATATTATTTATAGCTTTTATATATAATATAATACCAGTTTTTCTACTTAACTACATAATATTTATTATTATGTTATTTAAGTTGCCTATTCGGTTGTCCTTAATGATTTAAATGTATTCTTCTCAACCATGACACGTACGTATAAAATATACATTTATAAACGAGCGTATAAAATATACACACACACACATATATATATATATATATATATATATATATAAGAAAATATCTTTAAAAAATTATCTTTTAAAATGTAATATTCAATTTAATACGCCTTCTTCTTTTTTGGGGGCTAACTACAGGTCCATTATGAACCAATTATTGCCTTCATTCAAGTCTGTTCACATCTCTCTATTTAAGGTGTACAAATAATATTATATTATTCACTTGAGTGTGTTTATTAATGCGAAATACAATATCAATAAATTTACCATAATATTAGATTCTGAACGAAGCGAAGAAACTAGTGTTTTTACAATGATGTTTATTTTTTTTTTCTGTGTACAACTTTTCGTATGGAAATACTTGTCCAAAAGTTTCGATCAGTAACTTTTTGAAACCGGATTCGCCTCTAGATGGTACTTTAGAGAGGTCATTTTTTGAATTTCTCAATTCTTCAATTTTTATTTTTTTTTTTTTGTAAAAAACTACTCCAAATTTGACAAAAACGACTCAGAAACCATCATTTTTTGATCCGAACTATATGACAATTTAAACATGGATAGAAAATCATATATGAAAGATTTTGGCGCAAGGAAATTTTGTAAAATGTAAAAAAAAAAATTTTGGCCATTTCTCTAACATTTTTTTTTTTTTATTTCTAACTTCCCTCGGTCAGAATCGTTTTATCGAAGAATGATTTATCGTTTCTTTAAAATTTTCAATACACCCGTCAAGGGAATCCCACCCGTCGTGCGCAGTATGTCCGGCTGGCGGCTTTTTTGAAAGCGATTTTAAAAACCCGTATTTATCAAAACGTAATATATAATTAGCTGACGCGCGCATAAATTATTATTTGAGAAATGAGAAACATTGATTTAATTATTTAAAAAACTGAAAATAAATTACATGGATAATTTTTTTGCGGCAAACTTAAAGTGTCCAACTGGAATTTTCCAAACGAGATACCGTATATATTTTACAGTACAATAATAAATTAGAAAACGGAGCCGGAAGGTAATAATAATAATATTAATTAATTACATCATAAGACGAACCGCACGAGAACCGTCTTTTGTAACGCGAATAAATATTTCCATAATTAATTTGCCTCATTGAAAAGCCCCACACGGTATTTACAGTTTAGTATATTATAATATTTTACAAGATAAACAATGTACCAAGATATGTCTATACAATATAATATGTTATATATACACACAATGTGTGCTTGGGATACAGTTGTTACGAATACTATATAGGATGAGATGTCACGGCTACTGGGCAAAAAGAAATTGTAGTTATTACAACGGTAAATAATAATATGTGAATATACCTACGAAGAATTGAATATTTTATTGTTTTCGAAATCTCCGTTGCAGTTTATTGTTTACGGATTATTTTTTTTTCGGCCGATTAAAAATTGAGATTGTATGTAAAACTCGTTTCGGCGAATAATAACGATAATAAATAATAAAGGATTTCCATAAGATTTGCATTTTTGACGTACGTTATAAATTTAGGGCTAGAGACTTATAGTTCTAAATAAAAAACTTAAAATATGCATGCTCTAAAAATATGCAAAAATGCTAAAATAATCTCTTAAAAAACATAAATTTTACTGTAAAAACTCAAAATATTTTAAAAATTGTATTGAATAATATTATATTTTAATAAGTATTATTAATATTCTTCTTCTATTATTTATGAAATTTCTTCTTTTTTTTTTTAAGCTTACATTTAAACAAATAAAAATATCAAAATTAATATTCAATCTCTTCGGGTATTCAGTAAAAAAATTTTCCAATACCAATAAAACTCAAATTAAATATTGAAAAATATGTGAAATATGCACTTAAATTTCAAATATAATAACCGAAATATGCACTTATGTATCGAAAAAAGAGCTAAATATGCAAATTAAAGAAAACTGCATACAACTCCTGGTGTAATGAAACGCATTTCTATATTACTTAGCTATGTTTTGAATGATTTTTAAAAAACATATTAGTCTCTGGCCCTAGTTATAATATAGTGGAACCATTCGTATTTACCGTTGAGAAGGTAAAAGGACATTTGCCGCCTGGGCCCTCATCCGAAAAAAATAAAAGTAAAGTATAGACAAGAAAACTGGACACATACTCGCACCACGGGTATTTTTCGCTCCTCGGATCAGATATTCTTGGTGGGTGTGTGGAATTCTAAAGAAACGATAACAAATTTCTTCTATAAGACGATTCTGAATGAATGAAGTTAATATAATAATATGAAGAACAATATAATAGTCGTCGTCGTTTTCCACACACGCCCACCAAAAGTATCTGATTCGAAGAGGGAAGAATGTCCGTGGTGCGAAGTCTATACTTTACTTTACTTTTTTTTTTCTAATAAATAAAGAAAAAACAAATTTTAATTATAAAACTTAAAATAATATATAGAAATTAACTAAAATCATTTTCATTCGGAAAAGAATCAACTACTGTTGGCGGGGGGAGGGGGATAAAATTCATTTTTCGTTTTGAAATCTGGCAACCCTATATTGAGCAATCGTGTGGAAAATAACGATATCGACTAAGCCAGGAGAATTTTTTTGTTTTTTTTTTTTTTTGATATTACGGTGACAAGAAAACGAAGATAATAATATACAATTTATTATAAAATGCTACAGAAGCTGATAATAATGATATGATAATAATAATATGATAAATGATCGTGTCGCGCGAGATTCCGGTATTATGTTCCGGTATAGCTGCTGCAGCAGTCGCGCATTCGACGACCGCGACGGTGGGTGTGTACAGGTATATAATAATAATAATAATAATAATAATATGTAGATCGAGAAAATAATAATAATAATAATAATAATAAGTGCACGCGTTGTCAGAAAAAAAAAAAAAAAAAACAAGACGGATTTCAATAAAAAAAACAAAAATCCGTGCAACACTGTGATCTTATCGGCCGATTACACTCGCCCGCGTGCGTTTTCAAGTTTTCATAATTTAAAATCAACTCACACACACACACACACACACAAGTATAACAACTTGTGTGCAAGAAACAGACCATTATTTAATGTTATGCGCTATAGCAGTATAATATTATTAGCCTAGTAGTATATAAATGCGAATGACCGAGCATATCGCGTTGCACATGCGTATATAATATTACGGTATTAAAATATAATGTAATATATGAATATTAACGTTCGCTGCGGATTGAATTCGAGGGCCGCCGCCCCGAAAAGTCGTTAACCGAGATTTTTAAAACGCTTATAATATTATAAAATATTATATGTGTGCACCGATGACGTACTACGCATAGAAAAGAACATCAATCGAGACAAAAACCCGAATTTTTTTTATATGTTTACAACGGCGGCGGCGGCGATCCCGGAGGTCTTTGAGGGGGAGGGGGGGAATATTAAATCGCTTCGAAACGTCTAATTTTCGTTTCTGCAGAGTTCGGTCGTACACGGTTGCACAACGACTCTGTGCGTGTGGCGCAGACGACGCGCGCATAATATTAATTTACACTATAATTTATACATGTGTTCTGTGACCCACGCTTTATATGCACGGAAATTCGGTCTCGTTTGAATACAAAAAAAAAAAAAAAACAAACGAATTGATAAATGTTTTCTCGTATACACCGTTGACCCCATATCGTTTCGATCACGCGTTGTCGTTGACTCATATTTTTAAATATTATTATTATTATTATTATATTATTATGTAGGTGCACCAATTATATTATTTGTGTCTCGTATACAACTGTCGAAATAATATGACAGTAGAAAGTGTGTTGTTAAGGCAACGTGCAAATAAGCCCACGACGACACGTAGGCGCTCGGTGAACATATGATTCATTTATGCGTTGGAAATTTTAACACGCGTATAGTACCTTCCTGTTGAAACAAGAGACTAAAATATCTAAATTTACGTACTACAAACACATTATACCAGTAGTTTCCAATTAGCATTATGCCGGCTAGAGCTTAAATTGGACCGGGAGGGGGGGACCCTTTTTGGAAGTTCCCTGTTCTCTGTACATGTATATAATACGGTTTAACGACTTAATTTAAACATAAAAATAAGCTGTAAAATCACTGTATGTGTGACATTGAATGGAATAACTGTTTCTTTTTTTTTTTCACTAAAAGTATATACAATTAAAATATTTTGAGTTCATTTTATTTTCTACAATAACAATTATTATTTTGTTTCAATTTGAAGAATTTGTTTCAATCTTCACCTAAGTGTATTTTGCAATGAAATTTAAAGTTATCTATAGAATTTGGTTGAATTTTCTGAAAATTCATGGAAAAAAGAAAAATTACATTAAATTCTAATTTTTAAATAAATTTGTCGTTTTATTGGAAAAATGAACAAAACCTAATGTAAAACGGAAAATTGCAATTCTATTTAGTATTGTCTTATTGTATAAAAACTTAATCTTTTATCCCATCTTCGCTTTCTTCGCTCCTCGGGCGGAATACTTAGTGTGGTTGTGTGGAACTTTAAAGAAACAATAAATCGGTTCTTCAATATTAAAAAAGGGTCTTGAGTAGAGCTTCAGTTAATCACAGATAAAAATAATTGTCCGAAATTCGTCTGTGATAAGGTATTGTCGACACTTTCATCATTTAAGCAATTGTATAACTTTTGGAATAGTTTGTAACCAAAATAATCCGTGTTAACTATTGTACCACATTATGGGTGAAAATTTCAAGATTCTTGTCCAATTAATTTTGGAGTTAAGGGAAATTTATTGAATTTATCTCGTGAAAAACTCGTTTACGGGGATATTTTGCCGTTTTACAAAATGTTTTGACAGATAATCTTTTTTTTTTTTTTGAATAAAGCATTGAAAATGATTTCTTTAAATTACTACTTGTACAGTAGTTATTTATAGTCTAAAAAATTACCGTATGAAACACTTTAGGACAAATATTTCAATATGAAAAAGTGTTTTCACATAAAACTAAAAAAAAAACAATCGTTTTTGTTTTATAATTATTAGACATTGATTTTTTTGGTTCCGGGAGGGGTTTAAACACACACCCCCCCCTAAACCCTCCCCGTAACTTCGCGCCACTGAAATGGAATAATGTATATAATATAAATTGTATACATTACACATTAATTTTTAAATATCGGCGCGGGCATTATTAAATTCGCAGCACACACGCGGGGATAACCCGGTGGCCTCTTTGGAACCGATACAATCGCGTAGTCGCGCGCGGACGGGAACGAGACAAGATTTCTATCTTGCGCATTATTGTCGCCGTCGCGTCGCCGCGTACACGACCCGACTCAATGTTCTACGCGGGAAACGGTACGGAATCCGGAATGAACTCGATCGATCGAGATTCCCCGTCGTCAGATTGTCGCGCCCCGCGTGCACATAATATAATAATAATAATATTAATATTATTATTATTATTATTATGTTGTCGATACAACGTTCGATTGTGTTCGACGACGCGACGAGTCCGGTTTTTATAATAATTCTCCGCCGTTGCGATCGGATCTAATAATATTTAATTTATTGATTAGGGCTGGGCGAAATCGTTAATCGATTATTATTGTTTACATACTATTATTATTAATTAATCGTTCTGTTATCAAATAATCGATTATTATACTCGGTGGCGTATTTGCGGGGTTGGTCTAGGGGTACTGGACCCTCCCCGGGACTAAAAAAATTCAATGCGAACAAATTATCATTCAATGAATTAAGTAATAAATAAGTATAAAAGGTATGAAATGCAATGCAGCAGGAGAAGAGGGCGGTCCTAATTTAAAACCTTTAAGATTCTGAGCGGACCCCTTACAAATTACTATCTGATATATATATATATATATATATATATATATACAGTAGTTATTTTAAAATGTTGGACCCTCCCCAGAAAAGTTTGAAAATACGCCACTGGGTATAATAAATTAATAACAGCAGCTACTTATCTTTGAACAGAGATATTTTACAGGATTTAAACCTTGACATTGCAGACGTCATAGTGATATAACAAAATTATTTTAATACTATAATATGCATTTATTAGCCGAGATAAGAATAAACGATTGAAATTATAGGCAGACGCAATATTATCGATTATATAGTTATAGTCGAGAAATATTAGGTATGAATTTTGTTCAACTTTAAGCAATATCAAGAGCACAGAAATAAAAATTTGAATAAACAAATTGATCTTTTTATTTTTCCAATAATATATACAGCGTATACCTATTGCCTACGTACTACATATTATAGTGATTTGGTGCAGGCTGACCGACCGAAATCAAATAATAATAAATCGTGTTCGTGCACGATAATATAAAATACTCTATTTGCTATATACTATTACTTCAGTATACATAATATACCTCTACGTCATATTATATGCATAAAACACACGCATAATAACGCAAATGATGGAGGCATACACGCACGACATAAAATATGAAATCGCGCGCAGCAAACACACTATAAAGTTCAGCGACTTCTATCGAAATAATACACTTTTTTTTTCTTTTTTTTTTTTTTTTTATGTTAATGGGCTTCCTTGTAAATCACATTGTCGATTTTTCGAAAGAAATATACTGCCTCGTGTTTATACAGTATAAATATATATTGTATATATGCATACACACACTCGCACATTAATTATTCATACAACAAACACACACACACACACACACACACTATATGCAGTCTATATATATATATATATATATATATATATATACGTATACACGCTACATAGAAGCACTTGAACCTCACAAAAGCGTTCATGCATTATACATGCGACATCGGTTCGTCTAGATGTTGATAACATTATTATACTGAGGTCATTATATTATCAACACAACTCGAACACTTTGAAGAATCCCCATCATCATGTCTCCGCGGTGTATATACACAAAGTACCTACCTAAGTGCCTAAGACCTAACGCAGTTAAAAATATTATAAGAAATTTATGATGTATACTATACATTTATAACGCAAGTACTTATCTACTAAATACCTAATTCCAAAATATTTATATTATGAAAGTATACAGCCGTATAGGCACTTGCATGCAATAAATATTAGGTACTTCCCAAACGAGGAATATGAACATTAATATCAATATTTTTCTTTTTAAACTTGAACAACAAAAAATTAACAAAAGTATTTTTAAAAGGAATTTCTCAAGCACTGGAAAATGTAGACAAAAATTACGAACCAGTATGGTTTTAATTTAGCTTATATTAATTTGTGTGGTGTGATTCAGGCAATAAACATTGAAATCATGCAGTAAAAATCTATTGATTTCCAAAAAGGATATTTACAATATAAGTTTGAACTGTTTTTTTGGGTGGATTTAGGTGTTTTCAGAGCATGACTGGCTCGCTTTCTAATCTTAATCGGCATCAAAAATCGTTTGTTACATAAAAATTACACCAATCAGAGGAAGTAAAGTAAAGTAAAGCAAAAATAAGTAAAGTCTAGACAAGAGAGTTGAACATACTTTGTACCACGGGTATTTTTCACTCCTCGGGTCAGATACTCTTGTTGTGGATGTAGAATTTAAAAAAAAACGATAAATAATTTCTTCAATAATACGATTCTTAACGAAAGAAGTAAATAGTATTAAAAAGTATAAAGAACAATAATAGTCGCCATTTTCAACACACCCACATGTTAGTGTGACGTTCTCTTAACAAGTAATAATAGTACCGATATTTTATTCTCTTCTTTATATAAATATGTCACTGTAATTATTATCTTGAATTTTCGAAAATCTTAATTATTGGTTTTTGTATTGATTATAAATAATATTTCGATATTTATTACTGCATATTAATTTCAGAATTATTAAAATTTTTCAAGTTTCATCATACCTGTAACCATAGGCGCAATTAGAGGGGGGCTTGAGGGGGCTAAGCCCCCTCAAAACTACTCATAGCTTCCTCAGAAATTTTGAAAATTACTTAAGGATAATGCCTTTTTGAGGCTAAATCAATCAATAATACATATTAGCCCCCCAAAAACGTTCTTCAAGTTGCGCCAATGCCTGTAACCCTACGGAATGTTAGTAGTGCCGCATAAAAAAATGTGTATTTTTTTTGATAATTTTCACTTCTTAACTCGAAATTTCGACTTTACTCAAAATTTTAACTTTTGTTAATTGATAATTTTTACAATCCATATTACCTATAATGATAAGGATAAAAAAAATATTTATAATAACATTTTATTGATTCAGGTACCATTACAGAATATACCACGTTCATGATTGATACCTTCTATGATCGTTGTTCATGATAGGTACGGTATTTTATTATCTGATATTTGGTAATAATGAGTTAAGAAGTCGAAATTATGAGAAAAGCGAAGCCATATTTGAGTTTTTCGAAATGTCCAGTTACTAGGTAAGTAATTTCGAATTATTAAATCGAAATTTCGAGTTTAGAAGTTGAAATTTCTAGTAAAGAAATCGCATTTATGAGAAGCGAGACCAAATTTCGAGTTGCTAAGTCGAAATACCGTGTTACAAAATCGAAATTGTCAAAAATATTTTCGTATATGTGGCACTACTATACATTTCCATACGAACCCTGATAAATAGGCAATAAAATTTAGATATCAATTTTTTTAAACCAGATAAAATAAAACACAGTTTGTATGTATATATATATATATATATATATATATTCGTGTATTTTACATTCATAAACCTACACATATTTAAGGATAAAAAAATAGATGCTACTGATAATAATAAACATTTGTCATGCGATTGCTGCATAATAAATCGTTTAATATCGTATTGCTTTTTATATAATGTTAGTGGATAACACTCATAGTGTATACCTATATTATAAATTGTTATTATTTTAGTTTGTCAAATGTTATACGTCAGTATTAAATTTCCTCATTCGTATTTCCGATTATGACTCCTATAATATACGTATATAGTCCTATATAGACTTAATTTTTGTTTTACATAATATATAGTATATACATGCGTATTATAGCACTTTATTATTTCAACTATAAAAAAAGTACTGGTAAAAGAATTCGACAAAAATAAGACAATATAAGCATATTATTATTTATACTTAGGTTCCAAACTGCAGACATAATAATAATTCTAATTTTATAGTTCTAAACAATCTAATTTAACTATAGATCGAAGAATGAAAATATATATTGATTTTTTCAATATATATTTTGACTTTGATCCGTATTATACTCATCATATAACTTTTTTAGAAGTTTTTATTTTATAACATTTTTATCTCTTGTTATTAGACCTGAAAATTATATATAAATATGCTAATAAAGTATTTTAATAATGGTATTGAAAAATATCGGGAATCTTCAACTTTTATTTTTATAGCTGCAGTTTTAAGTTAGAATTTGTATAAAACTGGTAATTTTTATGTGAAATACTGACTTTTTTTTCAACCAAAACCTCATAAAACATTGTGTTCTTAATCTGATAGAAATGTTCTTCTTCGATCAAAATATTTCTCGCGAGTTTTTCTACACGGGCTATAATTTTCTAAAAAGTTGACTCAATAAATAATTATTTACAAACGTACAAAGTTAGAATTATCGTTCAAATGACAATTAATATTTTTTCTTATTAGGTATTAATAGCAATATAGTATACGAAATCGATCATTTACACAAATTATGATATGGAAATGGATTATTCTGCTGTTAAATAACAATTTTAATTGTTAAACATATTATACTGAATATAATTCTGACAATTAGCACCGCTCAGAATCGTTTTATTGAAGAATAGTTATTATCATTTCTTTAAAACTAAGAATATTTCACTCGAGGAGCGAAGAATATCAGCTATGGTGCGAAATTTAAGGTTCTTTGCACAGCTTGTGTGTTTTTCAAATTTTTGCTGATTTGTGGAAGATTAGTTTAAAGCCATCTCTAATTTAAGAAATGCACAGCTGTAATTTAAAACTTATATTTCATTTTATTGAAGTTATTGTCAGAATAGTTATCATTAGTATTGACATATTAACATTTTATAAATTAGATGTACCTATTGAAGTTTTGTTAAAAAATATAAAAAATGTTATTAAAAGTCAAAGGTCATAGTAATAAATTTTTTTAGCATACCTTTTTATTCGTATTTTGTTATCAATTTTTTGTTTAAAAAAACACACATTTAATCCACAGAAGGTGATTTTTTTTTTTATTTGGGGGTGGGGGGGGGTGAAATTTAAGTCTTAAAATAAGCCCTGGTTTAAAGTGACTAAAGTTTGAGCTAAAATTTGCGTAAGACAATAAAATAAGCTCTTGACAAAAAGAGTTTACGAAACTGCAAAAATATACACATATACGATAATTTCAGATTTAGTGCAATTGATTTTATTTAGCACTGTGATATTATAATATATTACAGTAAATAATTATTTGAGTACTATGCTAATTCTATAATTCCCTAACTCTGAAATATATCAAAAAATTATGTTAGACGTTATTATCTAAATGTATATAGTAGTTCTTAAATTATGTATATGTTTGAAATATAATATCGTTGAAAAATAAAGCGTCTGCACGTACCTAACAGACGGAGGTATTTATTTAATCTAAAAACCAGGCCATATTTAGGATTATGTCGGTTTAATAGGTGTGGGGGGGATGGGTAACACGTTTACCAAGAATATACTTGAATAAATAGTCATAAATCATATACATAATATATAGATAGTATATTTTTCATTAATTTTCGGTATGCTTAAATATTACATATATTATGTTGAATATTATTATATTATATTATATGAAACAATTCCAAACCTGTTAAGTAGCAATCGGTGGACCCCCTGCAGCCGTGAAATATCCATTAAATCACCTGACAATATATTATAATATATATATATATATATATATAATACAAAATATATAATGACCGATATACTATATTATATTTTTCGACATAAAAAAGCGCGTTGAATAATTTTATTTATTGTCTGTGTGTATCGAGGTAAACACGCGAGTCTCACGCGTATATATTATTATACCATTGCACAATGAGTGTATGTTCCGATTGCGCGGGGGTGGGCAAGTGTCGCCCCTTCCCCTTTACTGCACTTCCCCTTTCCCTTCTAACCTTCCCCTTTACTGCACTGGACGAAAAAACTTCGTCCTGCTATGGTCGAACCACGAGTTCGTGGGCACCTCGTATCGGTGCTGCAGTGTCGCATTTAAAATTTTTCCGCCTTTGGGCGAAACAATATTATGACACCCCTTCCCCCACCCATCACTTGGCTTTTTTTTTTGTTTTGTTACAAACTCAATTTTTTTACGTAGTTATAGAGTATGCTTTTGAAAATTGTTTACCCATATAACCATAATATACAGCACGTCATGCAGACCTCGGTCTTAGTAAACAACTTTAGTACTTATATCACGAATTTCACAGCCAATTTCAATTTTTTTTTTTTGGTTTGTTATGAAGTAAAACTTTCTATTAAACCATCTGCATTCATAGGCGTATTAAGGGGAACTTGGTGGGGTTTAAACCACTTAAATGTTTCGAAAATTGCAAATGGTTAATGCTCTTTTGGGGATTAAATCAATAAAATTAACATTTTAGCCCTTCCCCTAATTTTTTTATATCCTCACTGGGCCCATTTCTGTGTAAAATTAACGAATTACACGAAAAAATATGTTCTTAAAATTTGTCGCTTCACAAAACTTGCAAAGTTTGTAAGTTGAGCATTTGATTCTTTCGTTCCATCATATATGCACTAGTTCTTACATAAGGTATTCAACAATGATGATGTAGCAAAAATGCCAAAATAATTTCTTATAAAACATAAATTTTACTGTAAAAAACTCAAAATATTTCAAAATTGTGTTGTATAATATATTTTAATATGTATATAATTAATTCTTCTTCTATTATTTATGAAATTTCTTTTTTAGATTCTGAATGAAGTGAAGAAGCTAGTGTTTTTACAATGATGTTTATTTATTTATTTTTTATTTTATTTTTTTTTTCTGTGAACAACTTTTCGTATAGAAATACTTGTCCAAAAGTTTCGATCAATAACTTTTTGAAACCGGATTCGCCTCTAGATTGTACTTTAGAGAGGTCATTTTTTGAATTTCTCAATTCTTCAATTTTTTTTTTGGAAA
>JAIPRM010000885.1:0-19072 GCA_025469315.1 Stegophylla sp. TES_Ste_2020 | reverse complement strand
GAATTGAGAAATTCAAAAAATGACCTCTTTAAAGTACAATCTAGAGGCAAATCGGGTTTCAAAAAGTTATTGATCGAAACTTTTGGACAAGTATTTCTATACGAAAAGTTGTACACAGAAAAAAAAACATCATTGTAAAAACACTAGCTTCTTCACTTCATTCAGAATCTAAAATATATTTAATATAAGATATTATTTAATAAGATAAGATATTATTTCATCTATTGTTAGCGTATAAAATATAAATCGCATATTATAAATTAATAATAAAATTTTGAATTTGAATTTTAGGCCAAAAATAAGCTATAAACGTAAAAAATACCCTAAAAAATGAGAAAAATGACCTTAAAATCAAATATTGTCGAAAAATGTAAAAAAATGCGAAATAAAATTTCTTATTCTAATTGAAAAACACCTAAAACCTAACCTAACCTTGGATCAAAAACTTTGATGGTTTCTGAGTCTTTTTTTTACATTTAAGTAGTTTTTCCCATAAGAAAATTGAGAAAAATTCGAAAAACGAACTTACTATCTATAAAGGGAAATCCGGTTCCAAAAAAAATTGCTGATCGATAGTTTAGAACAAGTATTTCTATGCGAAAAAGTGTTCATAGAAAAAAAAAATTACAAAAATACAAAAATAAACATCATCGTGAAAACACTAGCTTCTTCGTCTCGCTCGCAGTATCAACAAACAGAAAGTCAAAAATGTTTTAATCCTTAACCGCTAAATTTTGGCACCGTACTCGGCGAAAAACGTTCCTCTGTACCCCTGCTGGCACAGGACGTCGCGTGTCCTGTGGTGTCGCGCGCGTGCCGTTTTTCGAACTCGTTTGACATTTTTATCGACACACTAATTTGTATGCTCATCGAAAACCGCGGCCTAGATGTGAACGCTGTGCACGTGGAAACCACGAAAAAATATACCTATGTGTATATATACGTAGTGCATCCTGCAAGAGCGCGGTCGACTGTTGTTGCAGTGGCGGCGGGGGAGGACGTTATAATATTATTATTGTAGTACCTAATGGTTTTGGAAAGTTCAATACGATATTAAATATGCACCCGACATACCGCCGGCGGCGGGATAGAATCAACATTCCGGGCTGGAAGCCATAAAAAAAAAAAAAAAACCATAATAATAATAATAATAATAATAATAAAACGGACATCGCTGCTTATTAGCAGTGTAGTATTCGTGTAAAAAAAAAAAAAAAAAAAAATACATTTACGCCTTCGCGTCGAATCGTGAGATCAGCCTGTGATTCTGCAGCGACATCGATTTTGATATGAGAGACTGCACACTGCAGCTCCGTTACATGTGGGCAGACTGGTTAGCATTATATACCTACAGAGCTCCCAGAGTCTTGTAAATAATTTACAGAGGCCCGTCTTGTTATCAAAAACGTTTTAACGCCGAACAAAATATGCAAATGAGACCGGACTATAAAATTTATATATTGTATTTTATACAGCACTATAATTTCCAAAAAATCTATGTAATTATTATTATAAAATTATATCGTGTTCGTCGTAATTCGTAACGGTTCAACGTAATCGACACGAAATAATCGACACAACAACGAGACAAGTCCATGTATTTTGAAATTATTCAGGACACATGTTTTATTTCACTAAAAACTTCAAAAAATTTTATTTTTATTTAAAAATTCGAAAATAAGACGTATTTTTAATTTCATTCTGTTAAT
Organism: Stegophylla sp. TES_Ste_2020; assembly: GCA_025469315.1. Lineage (NCBI taxonomy): Eukaryota > Metazoa > Arthropoda > Insecta > Hemiptera > Aphididae > Stegophylla > Stegophylla sp. TES_Ste_2020. The sequence continues at coordinate 17,363 of JAIPRM010000885.1, read as the reverse complement.
AGTCGAGTAAAATTGATTTTAAATACATTTTTGATCTTCTAAAATAACTTGGAAATGTTAAACATACATATGGACTTACCTGGTTTTTTGTTCGTTAATTGTAATACATTTTTCGAAAACCAAGCCAAGTCCAAAGACAAACAAAAACCAAGACAAGTCATCTTCTTGTCGCATATAGAAATGTAATAAAAAAAAAAATCTGTATACGATAACACCAAAAAGTGAGTTTTGAAAAAAAAAGTGGACTTGTCTCATCGTTGCACGGAGCCCTTCAATTCTGTATGAAGAGAAAAACTATAAAAAAATTGTGTAAACCGCAAAATATAAAATGGGGTACAAACGGAATTTCGGATCTTAAGAATTATAAATCACTGTAGCCTAGGTGCATACATATACATGGAAATGAATGATAGTCAAAGTAGGTAAAAGAAGAAGAAAAAAAAACCAAATACGATGTAATAAAACGTTTTGCTTTTTTTCCACAAAATTCTAGTGTAATAAAATCTACTTGTTGCTGTTTACTCGTTGCTTGCAAACCGTGAGAGTAAAAAAATGAACGTTGGACGTGTAAAATAGTAACGCCATATAACAGAGGTGGCCAACATGTATATTATGTTCACGGATAAATAAAATTATAACAAGGAGCTTCAAAAAAGTCTTTTAAATTCATTTTTAGTGTATGTTATTTGAAAACGGATGTCCCATACTATCAAATCTCATCGCAACAATTAAGGCGAATCACAGAGTAGAACTTATAGAATTTTAGTCAAAAAAGTTTAAAAATAATCGTCCACTCTTTTATAAAACTTTGTAAGAATATCCCTTTTTTGAAGAACACAAACTGTGCACGTATTACACATAATTTAAAATATTAATTTTTTGAATGATATTTTCTCGTGAATCATTTTTTTTTTTTTGTCGACGATGAAAATAACCAAATCCAAATATCGTTCAAATTTATAACCAAAGGAATAACTCTGAGTCGATAAATACTTCAATGTAACCCAGATCAGTAGCTCATGGAAATAAAATATATCGTCTCAACATTAATGCATGTTTGACTTTATGCTTAAGCAATTATATTTGTACGATGTCAATATAAATTCAAACTTTATATCTACATTTAAAGCTATAGTTTAAAATTTAAAATTGTGATAAACAAAAATGTATTATTAAATAAGATTATTATTGTTTTGGAAAATATTATGAGAACCAACGACAAGAGCCGCATGCGGCTCGCGAGCCACAATTTGGCCACTCCTGCCGTATATAAGCTTCCGAATCGACTACTAAATTTCAAAAACTGCAATAATTATTAAATATTAACTACTAATTATTATTAGTAAATGATTTTGAAAAATAATTTCCACTCTTATGTTCAAAGATTCGCAAATATATCTATGTTATTTAATATAGTTTTTCCAATTTGCATTCGAATGCAAACCGCCGACTGTTATATATGTTTTACACGTCACGGGACCGCAGAGGTCAAGTAGTGGATTATGTAAATTTGTAAAAAATATACACGCGTTATAGTATATGCAGACGATTATATAATAATTAACGTTCGGATTATAATATTGTAATCGATGATCGCGCCGGGTGCATTAAGTGAAAAAATAGTATTAGATTTTCGTAGGTATATAACGTCTGAGAAAAAAAATTAAAAATAAAATATTATACGTTTCGCATCAAATTAAGCGTTCAAAATCGAAATGTTCGGAATTCGTAATGAAGCCGTTTCCTGTTTGGGGAAACGACATGATTTATGCGCCGGCCGGATAAATTAGTGTATGTGTGTGTCCGTAGCTAGCGCATTATTTTGATAGATAATCGGCGAACGGTCCGAGAAACGTTTGTTGTTATTATATTTATTAAGCACCAAGTTTACACGCCTGTCCCGTGAATGATCATATTATTGCATATATTATACAAGTCACAAACGACGTGCTCGCCAGGCGCGGATTCAGAGGGGGGCTATGGGTGCTCGGGCACCCCCTGTCATATCAACCACACTACACAAAATTATATAAAATATTAACTGACTGAAAAATAGAATTTTTTAACGCAATCGCTAGCTACACTTGGGTGAAATTGAAATACAATAAAGTGTAGGTAGATAAATTTATTATAAAAAAGCTGGACATATTTTTCACCGTGGGTTTTGTTCGATCATTATATAGGATTTGTAGGTGTGTTAAATTTTAAAGAAACGATAAATCATTTTTAACTTTAAAGTCGTTTTTATCAACGTTTGAGTAGTTTTTCCAAAATTTTGAACAAACTATTAAGAATTTGAAAATATTCTGATTCATAAAGTTGCTGGTAGAAACTTATGGATATGAATTTCTAAATGAAAGAATAAAATAAACATCATTTTAAAAACTCTAGCTTCTTCGCTCCACTCTGAATGCGTAAAGCGTAAAAAAAACTGAGTAGATATATTCTTTACTCTTTATGTGTTTGTCCAAAGGAATTTCCGCTACGACATATTATTATTATTATAATTAGAGATAGGATTTTGATGACCTAAGAAAGCACCAAAAATGACCCCAAAAAAATGCTTTAATTACTTAAAAATAGTAAAAAATTACCTAAAAAAAAAAAATAATAATAATGTAACAAAAACTCTTCGATAATTTTGATAAAAATATTTAAAAAAATGTAAAATCGTTCCTAAAAGTCTTAATTTTATTAAAAAAAACTACAAAAAATGACTTGTAAAATGAAATAATGACGTAAAAATTTTGAAAAAAAGACGTTAAAAATCAAAAACAATGCATTTATATAATCAAAACGTCTAAAAATACAAAAAAAAAAAAAGAAAAATGCGAAACTAAATTTTCATTTATTCTGAATCAGGGAGGCATAAAACGAATTTTTAGCTCGAAGAGCATTGCATAGGATGATTAAAGAGGGAAAAAATGCATTTATCATCCAAATCCTATCTCTAATTATAATAATATTGTTATCAGCTGTCGTAACGATCTCGTCTACAACGTGTATAACAGGTGTCTGACAAATCAATAACCGCAGCAACCGAGACAAAGATCGCGTTCAGAAGTCGATGGAAATCCGCGTTTACACATCAGTCGTATAAAATTACACGTGTTTGGCCCGCAAACAAAATAATAATAACAATAATAATAAATAGAGAATATTATTATAATAACAAGAAGAAGAAAAGAAAGAAACAGGTATAATAATAATAATAATAATAATAATAATAATATTATTATGAATCTCGGCGATTATTATGATGATGATGATGACCTCCCCCCACGGAATTATGCAATCAACTTGGCAGCCTCAGACGTCATCATCCCGAAAACCAGAAAAAACCCTCCGGTCCGCGCCGCATATATTGAATAATTACCACCACCACCGGTCACCTCTTCTCGTCCACCATTGCCTGGGAATACCGACTGACTGCACGTAGGCATAATATTTATTTATTCCGTTGCAGACCGTTCGACGAGACCCACCAACCAATACACGTTTTCCGTGGGAATATACATATATAATAATATGAAGTTCTCGATATTATGCGCGTATATATATAATATTTTTTTTATATTATATGTAACGCAAATATATGTAAGTATCGAAAAACCGATAAAAAATAAAATATTATTAGATGATCGGAACGTGATCCGAATGGTTTTGAGATAAATATCGCGTGTACTACACTCTTGTAGATGGATAATATGTACGAAAACATCATTTTTACACGGTCTCTGGCAGAGACTTTAACGCCCCACGGTTTTGGCACATTATCACTGCAGTATACACACACACACACACGTTCGTATCGGCGTGGCTTCTCACCATCAATCACATACAAACACAAAATAATAATAATAATAACAAATTCTCGTCTCGTTTGTGTGCGTGTCGTATATATACGATGATGTGTGAAACATCGCCGCCGCCGCCAGAGCACTGCATGACCAATGATGATGATCTGGATGTGAACAATACGTATATTTTATGTTATTATTATTATATACCTATTGCGTTTTTACGACGAGAACCGAAGTAAAAATAATATCAAAAACATTTCTTTCTATTATAGAAATTCTCGCATTTATCGTTATTATTTTTTCTGTATATACGAATCGAGTGCAAAAATTAACAACGTGTCTCTGACCGAATAGTATGTGCGGATGTGCACAGTCTCTATATATTGTTGTATAGCACTTAACTAACGTCTGTATAAGGACGAGACGACGGGAACTGCGCTGGGGGAAACCTGTTGTTGCTGCTGCGCCGTTTTGAATTATTACACTGCTGCACAGCCACAGTGGCCGGACTGACCGTTTGTTTACGTCGAACCGTTTTTATTGTTATTATTTATTTTTTATACGATGCTGCGAGTTTGAAAAAGCGGTTTTTGCCGGCAAATAATGGGAGATTTTTTTTTTTGCTTCGTCGAAGACATAAGTAACGAGACGTCTCGCGAAGAATTACTAAACAAAAAAAAAAAACGTTCATATTGCGTATTAGTCATCATCCACTATTATATAGATAATACGATGACCGGCTGGAGGTGTAAATAAGGTCAATTAAAAGTTGCATAGATTTTTTTTTTTTTTTTTTATGTACGATCGTTAACACTTCATAGTCTCCGGTATATCTTTTTCGAATCATATACACAATTTACAGATGATATTAAATTAGGTGTGTGTGTGTGTGTATCGTATATACACAACATGCATGTGCATGTGTGCTGCTGATGACAGCATAAGATTTTATAATGACCCGTTATATCATATTTTTTTTACGACTGTTATAAAATCGGCCGTCCGGTCAGCAAACGGCCTTGTGTACGAGCGTCCGAAAAAACATGTTAAAAAAAAAAAAAACCTAAAACGGAATTATGCGCGTATACAGATGTGCAGATGTGCGATCCATTACACACGTGAAAACCGTATAATGATGATCGTAAAATATAAAATCATTTCTATAAAGGCGCCAAAATAGAACGATAAAACTACTGAAAAACGGTGTTCACGTTCGTTTTGTGTTTTTTTTTTTTTACATAATTTGTTATACGAGCACATGCAGCGGAGATAGATCAATAGCATTAAAACCAAAAGAAATCATTGTGATTTTTAAAATCTTTTTTTTTTTTTACATTCAATTTGAATATATAAATAAATGCGGGACGTGATTTTTGCTGTTGATAAATTTCTATTAAGTGGAAGTGTAAAAACTAAGAAAATCATCATCGTTAGAGTACATGATTTTTTGGTAAAAATTGTTTCGAAAAATTGTGATTCTGTTGAAATCCTATGAAAATTGTGATTTTGTTGAAATCCTATGACACTCGCCAATATTTTTTATTTTTAATTAAATTGGAATATACTAAACTATTCTACAAAAAATCACATACTTCATAAGAATGCATCACGTTCAAATAAGAAAAATAAATTAAACATTGAATTAGAGTAATATTATTTACGAATTTTGTTACAACTTTTACAGATAAAAACTGACTTAAATTTAAAATTGTCTTTTCCACTTATAGTTATAGTAACTCCGGGTAAGTATTGGTGATTATCTATTATTTTATAATTGATTAAAATTATAATGTTAAAAGTATTTGAAATTGTTTAAAAATAAATCATTTTTATTTGTAATAATATAATCATCAAATTTCTCAACTCTGTTTTTATATATAATTATAATATGTTACGTATTAGGTACATGGAAATAGCAGATACATTTTTGTAAAAAGTTGTAATAATAATAATAATGAAGTAGGTAAATGCAGTCAATATTCTATGTAGCGATTTAAATTTAATTAAAAAAATACATTTTAACTACCAATTTTTTACACGCTTGAAAACTTAGAAAATTAATTTTTTTTGCTGGCTATTTTGATACGAAAAGTTTAAATAAGTTTAAGTTATCGAACTTAAATTTTATTTTAAATTTAATCTTTGATTTAAAATCAAATAAAGTGTGCTGCAAAATTAGATTTTTGCAAAATGTAGAATTTCAGAGTCATCTAATATGATTACAAAAAGGTACAGTATAAATAATTATATGAATGTAAGTATTATATATGAATCAATATAGAATTTGAATGATTTATAAATGTCTTGAAAAATTTGATTGTTGTAAAAGCTTGATTTAGAATAAATCGAAAACCTTTTTAATCGAAGCAGAAACTGTTGAAATGGGTTAGAGAGGTGACCAGATTCGTATCGCGACCAAACACTACAGGTTAGATAGTTTTCAAAAAAAAAATAGCTAATTGTACTTATAATGATGTTTATTTTTTATTTTCTTATTCTTTTTATACGTATAAAAGGTTTCGTAGAGAAAACCCAGTAACTTTTTGAAACGGATTCGCCACTAGACGGTACTTCAGAGAGGTAATTTTTCAAATTTGTCAATTGTTTTCTATCAAAATTCGAGAAAAACTACCCAAAAATCGAAAAAAAAAAGACTCTGAAGCTATCTTTTTTTTCCGATCCGGACTTTTCGAAAATTTATCGCCACAACTACTGATAGTAATATTCGAAAAAAAATTTTTAAAAATCAAAATATATACTCACTCTTGGCGACGGCCGCGGCTACGGAAGGTTTGACCGGAGTCTTTTTCTTGGCGGCGTCCACCTGCGCAGGGGTCGACGGCTTTTTGGCTTTGGTCGGCGACGACGATTTCGCCTTGACCGCGTCCTGCACCCCCCTCGGCCGGACCGGGATATGCTGGTCGTCCGCGAACCTGACCAACCCTCTGTTGGGCCGCTGGCCCGTCGTGGCGGTGGCCGACAGGGCTTGCGCGGACGCCAAAAGCACCGTGACCGTCAACAAGTACAGTCGGTCGGCGAGCATATTTTTCTTTTTGGTTTTTTTAATAAAAAAAAAAAATTTTTCCTTTTGCCGGGCGCTAACGGGCGGGTTTGTGTGTACAGTCCTGTGTCCTGTCGTCGTGTGTCCTCAGCAGCAGATCGACTGTGTGTGTGTACAGGTGGTTTGGCGAAACGTTTGTCCGCTGGGCGGCCGGAGGACGAGACTTATACCGACCGATATGACGAATCGATGTGGTCCAGTGTCACGGTCGCGGATGCGTTTTTATATTTATATATCGAGTGCGGCGGCGACGGCGGCAACGAGTTCGGTCCGCGCCCCACCTGGCCGTGACCTAAACCTTGCAGTCCGCCGCCGCCGCCGCCGCCGTGTGTCTCCGTTTGGCACCGACGCGACTCCTTGTCCTGCCACGAACACCACCCCCCACCCTCCCCCCTGCCACCAAGTGCGCGCGTACTAATTACGTGACATCGTTGACCGCGCCAGGGCGGCATTTTACCGCGTACGAGATCGCCAGGTCCGATATCTAACGTACATATTATCTACCACATTATTATGATATTAGTGTTTTTACAATGATGTTTATTTTTATTTATTATTTTTTTTCTGTGTACAACTTATCGTATGGAAATACTTGTCCAAAAGTTTCGATCGGTAACTTTTTGAAACCGGATTTGCCTCTAGATTATACTCTAGAAAGGTCTGATTTATTGAATTTCTCAATCCTTAAATTTTTTTTTTTTTTTTTGGAAAAAACTACCCAAAATTTGACAAAAACGACTCGGAAACCATATCATTTTTTGATCCGAACTATATGAAAATTTAAACATAGATAGAAAATAATATAAGAAAGATTTTGGAAATGTAAAAAAAAAAATTTTGGACATTTTTCTAACATTTTTAGATTCTGAGCGAAAGCAAAGAATGTATTGGTTTTACAAATCTGTGTATTTTTTTTTTATTTATTTATTTTTTTCGTATGTATGGAAACAACATTTCAGGTAGAGATACTGGTCCAAAAGTTTCGATCAGTAACTCTATAGAACGGAAATGTTGTCAAGATAGTACTTTTAGGAGGTCATTTTTCCAATTTCTCAATATTTTTTTTAAGAGCACGCCTAGACTACCCAAAAATTGACAAAAAGCGGTAAAAAACAGCGAATTTTTGTAAATTCGATTTTGTTTTTTTGACATAACTTCTAAAATAATAGAGCTAGAAAGTTAAAACTTTCACCAACTACTAAAAATAGTCACGCGCACACCTCATATAATTTTCAAAAACATTTGACTAATTTTGGGGGAAGTACAACATTTTGAAAATTTCTCGTTTTTTGTTAGTTTTTAATTCATAAGATTTTAATGTATGGATATTAAGAGCTGAAAATTTAATACAAACATATTCATATGTATTTCTAACAGTACTCAAAAAATCTCGAAAATCGTTAGTAAAGTTTTTTTTTACAACTGTTTAAACTTGGAATTTTGACAGAATGCATAAGTTTTACTTAAAATTACACACTTAAACGCATATAAAAAATAATTGGTTCAGCCGATCTTTACGTAATTTGGTATATAGATAGAAATTAACAAGACGAATATTTATTTTTTTTTTTTAATATTATTAACTTTCTTCGTTCAGTATCGTTTTATTGAATAAAATGATTTATCGTTTCTTTAAAATTCAGTACACTCGTCAAGAGAATACCGCCCGACGTGCGAAGAACACCCCGACGAGCGGAAGTACACACTTTTTAAATTCTACGATATTATGCGAAACGAATTTTGTTCTTGGAGAGCGTTGTTTTAGAACTCTCGGAAATAAATTGCATTAAGAATCCGAACCTTAATACTTTTTATAAACATCATAAGTTATTATGCGGTTTATTCGGTGAAAAAAAAATTGAAAAAAAGAACCACCGTAATAATTATTATACATTTTATTTATTTTTTTCAAACTAAATAATTGTGCGGATCGCCATTTATATATTCGGTTTGTACGTTGTATATTGTTTGTATTGACTGAAATCTATATGTTTTTTTCGTTTGTATACTATATATATATATATATGTATTTTTTTTTAAAACCAAAAAAATATTTGTTTCGTCGTTACTCGTTACACGAATACGACTGCGGATAATTGATGTACATCCCACCCGTCCATTTTTGTACGTTTGGAAATACGATTTTCCGAAAAATAACAAAAAACAAAAAACGTCCATCCTCCCTCCTCACTCCGATACGTAAAACTAATTTTTCAATAGTTTTTTTTTTTTTTTTTTTTGTTTACTCCCAATAATGTCCAGTACACAATATTTGTACGCAAATTCTGTCATTTTTTCCTCCTCCAATTCCTGACAAAACGTGCCCACGGCCAGTCGGATTTTTCTTTTTTTGCTATAGGATTTTCACGGGGATTAATTACAAAATAAAAAAAAATAAATAAATAATTAAATGAATAAATAAAACCGGCTCATTAATATTTGTCGTGGGCTAGTAAAAGCATACCTTTGTCTTTTCCACCAATTTACTTTTTTGCAAAAAAAAAAAAAAAAAAAACATAAATTGATCGGTTTCTTTTTCTGCCAAAATTATTTAAAAAATTTATAATTTTTTAAGTGAAATTGTTTTGAATAAACAGAAGCTTAGCTCAAAATCATTTTATTCAAGAAATTTATTATAATTTTTTATTTTTAAAAATTCAATACACTTACTAAGAGCATCCCACCCGGAAATCAGAGAATACCTTGACATACTTTTCACTGACCTTTTCCTTCCAGGAGGCTAAGTAAAAAAATAATGAAAACTTTTTTTATGGAATATTTTATGACTGATACACTCGACGACCGTGTGGAGAGAGAACGTGACGTAAGCGAATTATGTGGTTTACATTGCCACGCGTATATAGTAGGAATGAATCGCGTTCGGATTTAAACTTAAAAGGATCGACTTTCGACGGTGGTCTTACGTTGCCAAAATTAACTTTGGAAACTAAAAGTTACTCACACAAAAATAACTTCTCGTGGTTCGACTCCGTGGCATTACATACATGTTTCGTTCTTTATACACTCACAGGCAGAAATAATTAAGCTTTATTAGTATATTATATTTTATTCTGCTCTTCAAATTATTTACAACAGTAATTATTATTCATAATATTTTGTGATTTCAAGAACACGTGCGATAACACGAAAATCACGTTGAAAACGCGAGCTTAAAATAATTAAAAAATCCGGACATACTTCGCACGACGGGTGGGATTCTTCTCTTGACGGGTGTATTGAATTTTAAAGAAACGATAAATCATTTCTTCAATAAGATGATTCTGAACGAGGGAAGTTAATAATATAAAAATAAATGGGAAAAAAAATCTTAGAAAAATGTTCAAAATTTTTTTTCACATTTCCAATATTCTCTTGCGCCAAATTCTTTCATATATAATTTTCTATCTAAGTTAGTATTATGATTTCCGAGTCGTTTATGTCAAATTTTTGGTAGTTTTTTCCAAAAAAAAAAAATATAATAAAAATTGAAGAATTGAGAAATTCAAAAAATGACCTCTTTAAAGTATAATCTAGAGGAAAATCCGATTTCAATAAGTTACTGATCGAAACTTTGAAACGAGTATTTCCATACGAAAAGTTGTAAACAGAAAAATAAATAATTAAACGTCATCTTCACTTTATTCAGAATCTAAAATCATATTGAAAACCCTTAAACTATCCTGACGATATTTCCTTTGTCGGTTCAGCAATATTAATACATTTTTTAATTCCCTCTGCCCTAACTTTAGAAATGATTTTATACACAAAAGATACAATCTGATTTAATACTAAATCACATGCATACTAATTATTGTTCTCTGCATATTATTCACAGAAAAAAACAAAAAATTCAAAAATCAATTTAAATTTTCATTTCAAATCTCTTGGCACCAATTTTATAGACACAGTAGGGTGTCTATATGGATGTGCAATATACTCTTAGTTGGGCTGATAAAAAGATTATTTTCAATGCCATTGCTTTCAATAGACACCAAAACATTGTCCTTCCCCCTTCAACCCCATCATATAACGTCCAAATATCTTCCACTATAACCCTCATCAACTACATCCAATATATTTCAAAAATAATTTTGCATTTTTGTGCTTAATAAGTGTATATATTTTAAGCTTTTTGAGTGCACATTTGCATGTTTACTTTACAATATTCGAAATTCGTAAAAACCAGGTTTTGATAAATAATATCAAAATCAGAAAAAGAATGCCAATCTGGTAAAATTGTAAAAACGCAGTTATTATATTACCTTTTTCATTTGGGGAAGCTGAAATTATTATAAGTGCAGAATCGTTTTACCGGACAAGTCGTTTGTCGTTTCTTTTAAATTCAACACGTATTCAACAACCCTGTACCCGGTGGAGCGAAGGGTGTACCACTGCGATAGGGGAAGGGAGTAGGGGTGCGAAGTATTTCCGTTTTTTTTTTTTTTTTTTTATTTTAATCACGTTACCGATACGGTGTAAACCATAGCCGTTACCTGCTTATTCATGCGGCCGAAAGAGGTTGTTTTTTTTTTTGTTTGTTTTACAAACTCCCTGTTTTTTTTTCTCACCCCACTTTTACGACATTTTACGCGACGACACTCGTTTTATGTGTACCTAGTAGGGTGTGCAGTTGACGTAAAACAAACAGGAGGATGCGGCGGGATTTAAATTACATTTTTTTTTTTTTTTTTTTTGTCCGATTTTTTTCCCCCGTTTTGTTTTCCATTAAGACAAAAACCGTAACGCGGATAGTTTTTTCGCCGACACGGCGGTGTGTGCATTGATATTTACGGGGTCACCACGGGAGAGGAAGAGGTGGTGGTAAAATATTAAAAACAAAAACTTAAAAAAAAAAAAAAAAAAAAATACGAATTTATAATAAATTTTACGGACGACAGCCCTTTTTGGGGGGCGACTCGTTCACGTCGCGCGATGGCCACGTGTGTGCAACGGCATAGAGTTTGGCATTCACTGGTTTGTTTCAAAAAGGAATTGTGTTGTGGAGGTAGCTAAAAAGCGTCGCGTTTTAAAAAAATACGAAAACAAAATACGTTAGCGCGATAATTTTTATGGCAAACTGAGAGTGGAAGGGAGGAGATTGCAGTCGCGGGCGAGGGTTAGGACCGGGGGAGTGGAGTGGATATGTTAATAATAATAATAATAATAATGATAATAACTAGGGCTGGGTTTTCGATGCACTTTGCATTGTTTTTCGAAGCTATGAATACGTTTTAGGTGTTTTTCAATTGGAATAAGAAATTTAATTTTGCTTTTTTTGATTTTAGGGTCATTTTAATCATTTTTTTAGAGCGTTTTATAGGTTTTTAAGTCATTTTTTGCATAAAATTCAAATTCAAAATTTTATTATTAACTTATAATATGGGATTTATTTTATACGCTAACAATAGATGAAAGAATATCTTATCCACAATACTTATACGTCATTATATTTATATAAATTCTTATGTTGCCTCCCAGTATAAAAAATGTTTAAAGAACATAAGACAATAATTTAATCTATTAATTTAGAATTTTTAAATTTTAGATAGATTCGATAGTTGTAATTACTTCAAACGCATACTTTTTATTTTAATACTGCAATAGTTGCTCTGAACGCACAGAAGGAATTAATTTTGACAATGTGTAAATGCTTTTGTAATATTACGAAATGAGCAGAGAAAATTGTTTTCTCACCGCAAGCGTCAACGAACTGTTATTCTAGTAAACCCACTAAATTATGGCCAAAGTGCGAAAGAAAATGTCAAAAATTTCAAATACAAAACTTTTTACCGGTTATTACTTGGTTTTTGTCTTCATTGAAATAATGAATATTTGCGTTTGAATGAATATGCTTTAGATTTGAAGTTTTATAATCTTTAAAAAACAACAATTACCAAGACACACACAAAAAAAAATTCAGGATATACTTCGCATTACGGATGAAAAGGGTGGGTTATACCTATCGCTGATCATATAGTACAATTATTATTGTAACTTAAACAATAATTTGCCACCGCTGTAGATAATAATAATTAATTGACGCAAAGTTTCGGCATGCTTTCGATAAACATTTTCAAGTGGTCAATAACGTGTAATTTAGTACCGAAAAACACAAATTTCGTAGACCAAACAACCTGTATGACGCTGATATCACCGTTATCAACATCATTAATATTCCAATGGCTGACTTTATATCAGAAATTAGGGTTTTGAAGTTATCGCCAAAGACCACATTTTAGAAAACAAAACGTTTTAACCTGCCATAAAAATCTATGTAGTAAAAACGATATTGGTCAAAAATTGTGGCATTAATTAAAACTACATTCGATAACACTCGTATAGACTCTGCAATGTTTTCAAATTTATTGAAAAAAAAGAGTATCTGATCCGAAGAGTGAAGAATGCCCACGGTGCGAACTTTCTTGACAAATAATTTCTTCAATATTACGATTCAAAACGAAGGAAGTAAATAATATAGATTAAAATAGAGATAGTTTACAAGGCTTTTTGCCCCAATTTCGAGTAGTTTTTCTCAAAATTCGAGAAAATAATTAAGAATTTCGGTAAATGGCTTTTCTAAAGTACCATCTAGGAGCAAATTCGGTTTCAAAAACTTTTGAACAAGAATTTCTATACCCATTCGTATGGAAAAAAAAAAAAATAATAATTGTAAAAACACTAGCTTCTCTTCACTTTACTCAGAATCTGAAAGGTTTATTGTTTTCATTCGTCATTATTGGGTGGGTGGAGCGAAGCGTAGCCCTTTTATTCCCCCCCCCAGTCCAATGCAATTTATTATTGTTTTCTTTTCCAAAATATTACTGGAGTGATTTTTATAAAACTTAATATATGTATATTCATTACTGTCTGAAGGGTACATTGAATTGAATAAGTTTAGAGTTTCTAGATGATGTCATTAATTAATTATGATTTATAATTATGTATGCACGGCGATACACCTGCAATACAAATATTATGATATAAAGTATACCAAAGAGTAATAGACTATTCAGTCATTCAACTATATTTCAAAGAGTAATTTTATTTACTCAATGCTACAATCATATTTTATTATTATCACAAATTAAAATTATTTATGTCTGTTGAGCAGTGCTATAAGAAATAAGGTAAATTTAAAGAAATATAATAATAGAAGAATACTTATCATAATATAGTTGCATTATATGCCTAAAAGAGGTAGACGAAGTGGCAACATAGGATGCCAAACTCAAAACCAAAGACCTATTAAATTCAATTTATTCCTACATTTTATTGGTTACTATTATTTTGTTCACTACCATCATTTTCGGTCGTTGATGTGAATTTAAAATAAGTATTTTAATGATTCGAAACTTTAAAAGTCAAACAAAACTCATTTTAAAAGGTAAATGTATATTTTGTATTCACAAATATTTCGCTCGATTAAACTTTTGATATGAATATTGGTTATAAATATTAAATTATATCATTTAAAATTGTTAAAATGAAATATGTTACTTTTATACCTTGCTATTTTTTAATTGTCTTTACAATTATTGTAACATTTTTTTTTTTTTTTTTTTTATTTTCAATAATTCAACAAATTTTGAAAATGAAGGTTCAATACTCATATATTTATAATGGTTTTAAGTTTTTTTTTTTTTTTTTGATAATTAGAAATGTAACTTGAATAAAAATAGTTTAAATCTTGTAAGAAATTAATAATTTTGTCATATTTAATCAACGACAATATTATAATTTACTACGTCAATTTTAAAACGAGTAATGTGTACGAATTGTTCGAGGAGAAGTCATTGATATCAATAAAACTGAGTTATGTCAACAATGCAAAAGAAAAAAAAAATATCTAACAAAATTCACAGCAGCAAACAAAATGAATTAGATCTCTAACATTCATAGAACAACTTTTGATTGCAAAGACCCACTAAATTTATTTTAAAAATAATCATCGACATAAAATAACAAATCTCTATTATACTGACTTTAGTATCGATATTTCAAATTGAATTTTTTTAGTTTACATAAGCTAATTAAAATTGTAAATATAATTTCACATAAAATTACCAGCTAAAAATTATCTAATAGAGGTAAATTATGATTTAAATATGTTTCAATATATTTTTTTTTTTTTTAATGTTGTACTAATAAACATTATATATTTTCCAAAATACGTGACAATTTGATTGAGTACCCATCGCTCCGCCCCATTTTGGTCTATGGACAGTGGACACGACTAGTACTAATGTTCGGCAATCGAGCGCGAGATCATTAGATACCCTTAGGGTTTTTTTTTTTTTGTTGCAGCCTACACGCCGTGTATTTTTTTTTTTTTTTTCAGTTGTCAGAGTTTAACGATCGGACACGATTGAGAGACCCATATCAAATTACGAAAGAGTCCGCTGACTACAGGTATACTCATCTACAGGCTGACACAAAAAAAGATAATGAAAAACAAAATACAATACAATTTTTAATTAATATGTTAACAATAGTTTTGGATTTCCGCGTTCTACTTACGATTTAAACTATTTGGGTTTTTTTTTTACCCAAAAATCAATAGAACCAGAATAAAGGTACGCGGACTGACAATAATTGTCAAGTATTCAAATACATACTTTTGTTGCTTTTATTTGTTCTAAATTTATACCTTTGAATTCGATAACAGGTAAGTGTACAAGGGGAAAGTAAATGAAATTTTCACCGATGGTGATATGTGATTTTCACCAGTGGCGCACCCAGAGGGAGGGATAAGGGGTTTAACCCCTTCTGAATTTTTTTTATTTAGTATTGCGTTTATTACGTGTATTATTGTATTAATAACGTTTGTGCGTAAGCTTATCTGTTTTCAGAACATTTTCATAATTTAATGTGCCTTTACACATGATGTTAAAAAATCAGTATTTCAATTACCTGGACGCTGGTTATCTTGTTTTTAATCCTTTTTACCACCCATCTCTCCAATTTCAATATTGTTTTTATTCTAAATAATAATTTATTTTTTGGTTCTGAAAACATCGATGTAAATCGTTTTGTGTGGTAGTCATATAAAATAGTATCTAATTTGAAAAAAAATATGAAAATTAATTTTTCTTTAAAACTTTTAATCCTAAGTTAGGTTTTTATGTCAAATTGAGGAATATTTTTTATTAACAAAGTGTTATGACGCTGTATAACCTCATTTTACTTTAGTTTTACTGTAATTATGAGAGAAACCATTTTCAAAGCATAAAGAACAAATAATTTCCTCTAATTTTGATTCGTGATATCGTTTTCACATTTTGATTTACCTTGGGCTTTATAAAATATGTAATTTTTGGTAGGTGGTAAATATATTTGTTCTATTTTACTTTTAATATACCGTTTTATTTTAGGAGTCAACTAGCTGTTACAGTGATTTAGCAATACAACAGATAGTCATAAATCTGTCATTTATGTAGTTCATAATGATATAAAGTGGTCGATTCAAATTTTTTAATAGTATAACACGAGAGGAAAAAAAAGAGAATAAAATTAAATTGATATACCCGATTCCGATTATAGTGTATCGGTTGGCGTTATATTTTCATTTTGACTCAGAAATTAGCACAGAAGTCGAAAGTTTCTCTTGTATTTCGTAGAATCTAATAAATAATCTTAAATTTTTGGCCAGTTCAAAAACTGTAGAGAAGCAGTTTGAAGTGACTCGGTCAGAGGGTAAAAAAAAAAAAAAAAGGGTAAGGAATGCTGCTTCGTTCAACCGTTCTCGTTTTACCTAGTCACAAAACGAAAACATTCGACTGAAACCCAATATAATATAATCTCGAGTCAAGTCGTTGTTTGAGACGTTTTCTCCTCAAAAACTCTTCGATTTAATTCGGGTGGGTGCATGTGGGTGGGTATTTACACAGCTGCACGAATTCCTCTGCGACACAATGGGAAACGCAGAATTGATTCCCTTGTCAAGAATCGGTTCCCGAATAGAATTACTTATCAGTTATCAGTTACAAACTAAAAAAGACCTAAAATCTTTACAGCCATGTTCTAGAAAGATTTCTTAGATTTCATATTTACATAAGGTATACCTAGCTTTATTTTTTTTTTTATTCAAAATTTGCGAATGAAATTTACTTGCTACAAAAGTATCTATTTTAAACAGGATATTTTAGGAAAGCTTCACTTCAAAAACACTACTTTTTTGCATTTGCTTTCTGAAAAAAAAAAATTATAATTTGTTGATTTTGTAAGATTTTTTTATTTAATACGAAATTTTGTAAAAAAAAAAAAAAAAAAAAAAAAATAGAAAGATATTGATTATAATATGTATAATATATTTCTTCGTTCAGAATCGTTTCACTGAAGAAATGATTTATCGTTTTTTAGATTCTAAACAAAGTGAAGAAGCTAGTGTTTTTACAATGATGTTTTTTTTTTTTTTTATTTTTTTTTTTCTGTTAACACTTTTTCGTATAGAAATACTTGTCCAAAAGTTTCGATCAATAACTTTTTGAAACCGGATTCGC
>JAIPRM010000884.1:33009-45778 GCA_025469315.1 Stegophylla sp. TES_Ste_2020 | reverse complement strand
TGTCAAATTTTGGGTAGTTTTTTCCAAAAAAAAATTGAAGAATTGAGAAATTCAAAAAATGACCTCTCTAAAGTACAATCTAGAGGCGAATCCGGTTTCAAAAAGTTATTGATCGAAACTTAACATCATTGTAAAAACACTAGCTTCTTCACTTTGTTCAGAATCTAAAATTTTAGGGGGTTCACATAAAAACTTGTCTTATACAACCCATTTCCTGATTATAAAACACAACGTTTTGGTTTACATGTAAACATCTAAAATTTAAGAAGAAAGCCGGACATACTACTCACCATGGATATTCTTCACTCCGCGGGTCAGATACTCTTGGTGGGTGTGTAGAATTAAAAAAAAAAAAAAAAAAAAACGATAAATCATTTCTTCAATAAGACGATTCTGAACGGAGGAAGTTAATAATTTAAAGAAACAATTTGTAGTATAAATTTTAATGCAGAATATTTTTACGGAATAAATTTTCAAAAAAATATAAATTAGTTTTAAAACATTTAAGTTTCGTTTTTTTTTTTTTTTACATTTTTCAAATTTTGATAGTTGTAACTTAAACAGAATTAAAATAGATTTTTCTGAGTTTTATTCTGTCTCTCCTTGGATTTCTCATTATGAACGCCCTTGTCTGTCAGTCTGTTTGAATATAAACATATGCATGCGCTAGTTATACGATGGTATACCTCTTTATGCAAAACGTATTATAATTGAAGCTTTATTTTCTTCAACCACGAGTAAAATTTCTATTAAGTAATTAAAGTCTATAAAATATTCTGTACTTAAATTTAATGAGTAAAATTGTCATCTCCGCCCCCCTCGTTAATCAAAATACTTATTCAAATAGTCACTCGAATAATTAAATTGTATTACATTAAATTATTTATTTCAATGACTGTGAAAATAATAAATTGAACATTTTTGATTTTGATTTTGATCATATTTTATTCCATTGCTCATTAGTGCTTCAATGTTCAAGTCACTTTACTTACAGTACTAAGTACTTTTTTTTTAATAATATTTTTTAATAGACATTAATAAAAAAGAAAGTCGGACATACTTCACACGACGGATATCCTTCGCTTTTCGGGTCAGATACTCATGAAAGGTGGTGTATAATTTAAAAAAAAAACGATAAATCATTTCTTTAATAAGACGATTCCGAACGAAAGAAGTTAATTATATGAATAACTATAATAGTCGCCATTTTCAACACACTCACCAAGAGTATCTGACCCCAAGAGCGAAGAATATCCGTCGTGTAAAGTATGTCCGGCTTTCTTGTCTATATTTTACTTGACTTAGTTTAACTTTGCTTTACTTTACTATTTTTTAATCTAATACATAAAGGAAGAAAAATTAAATGAGAAAAACCGCGACTCGTGGTATCACAATATTAATATAATAAATTGATTCATGCATTTATTAAAACGGTATGGGAACGACTGGTTTAACTATTCGAATTCGAAAACTTTTATTACTAAACGGTCGCGCGTAATAATATTCATTCGACACTTTCGAATTATTATCGTGATGTACATTGCAATAGTTGTGCTATAAATATAGTATTTGTTTTATGAAAGTGTAATAATAGTATTGTCATAATATTGAAAGCCAATGATTACAATAATTGATCCTCATTCGAATATAAAAAATTCCATGCACTTAAAGAAAAGTACTCGCTACAAAATTTTCATATTATTTTATTATATTTGTTGCCACCAGTTGTGGTTTGCTATAGACATTTTCATAACGAGGCATATAACAGGCAGTTGGTACTGTTTATAACACTATAGATTTTACACAAATATTTATTGTTTTATAATAAAATCAAAAGATTTTTTTTTCTCATTACTTAAATATAACATCGTCGTTATTTCATTCTCGTGCAATAATTGTCTATGACGAGAACAGTAAAATAGTATTAGTTAAAAAAAAAAAAGACCATTGCTATTATTTTGTTATTTTAAAATGAATAATTTATAAAATTAAGTGTGACATTTATTTTAATGTGTATTATATATATATATATATATAATGGTAGTATGATCCAATACTTTCTCATTTTCAATATTATAATTTTTCATTATACATATAAATATTTTCGTTTTTATTCGTGTATTTATTATTAACAATATTATTCTTTATTTGTTAATAATTACATACTCCACTTTGGCTTCGTCTTAATGGTACGTTGATGACTTAGCAGGAGAAGTTATCCAAAATAATATACCTAAGGAAAAATCTATAATACCAGTAGTAAAAATCCAAATGCATTTGTCCACACTTCAAGTGAATGGAAAGCCAATATGATTTGAAATTACTGTTATACGTATTGTTACTTTCACTTGGAAGTGTTAGTACCTAAATTAATTTGAATAGATTTTTTCAGATACTTATCTCCAATTACCATTCAAAAACAGCCACTCTATAATAGATCATCAAATCCAGTTGGTATCTCTACTTTTGAGAGGCAACCGCATTGTCTCGTGAATATTATATAATGTAATTAAATAAATTACGCGTTTTTCATTCGCTCTCCGAGCCATACTATTAAAACTTAATAATTACGCAAAGAGTTAAATATTAATAAATGCAATATTGAACTGTCGGTTGACAATTTATTATTATTATTATTATTATTATTATTATTATTTTAACTCGGCGCAAGAAATGTAAGTATGATAATAATAATAATTGAGTAAGCAAGTCAAGGACGTTTAAAAACTATAATTAAAATTGTAATTTTTTAATATCAGTTAGATATAAAATCATTACCGTAGAAATATAATGATATTTGCATACTAACATTAGGTATTAACCGTAAAATAACCTTCTAACGTCTGCGCAAGATATCCTCTAGTGACTCCCGTTTGTTATACATTTTGTGCATTTCAAATATTATTAATTTCTTACATATTATGATGTAATTGTAATTTGTTTACCTGAATATCGTATTATATTTTTTGTCTTCACTTCGTACGTACACTTTATTTTAGTTCCAGTAATCACCGTTTGTATGAAAAAAAAGTCCGATTTCATTATTATTTCTTTTGTTCTCTATACAAATTAGTCACGTCGATGTCACAATTTGTTTCTACAAATTGGTTCTTTACTCTTGTTGGTCGTCTTTCTCTCGTTTAATTATAACTCTTTTAGGGAATACAAATAATTATTCTGTAAATATTGTTGTACACGATAAAATATTAAACGAATATTATATGTACACTTGATATTTATTTTGAACTTCCATATATATTTTTTATAATTTTCACGAGATGTGTTTTACAATACCAAAATGGTTTCGATAAATTTCCAAAAAAAATAATGTAAAAGTATTGTCGTTAATATAATGTAACCGAATCACTGTAAGTTGAGTATTTCGTTCATTAGAATGATTCCAATTAGAATGCATTTGTCAGGTTACTTTTTTTGCAATAGAGTGTCATTTAATATTTTTGCCCGAGTTTGTGTTGGATACCAACAAAGCTGAGTATGTAAACAGCGTTGTGTGTGTAATAACTATTGGAAGCGAAATTATCTTTGTAAATAATTGACTGAGTTAAGTCAAAATTAAATAAAAATATAAATCGGTTTGAATTATTCAGTTACGGGTTTTCAAGAAAATAATAACGAAGTTAAGTCAAAAGATTTTGACTTCATAAATTTCTTCTTTTTTTTTTGTAACTGCTCTAAGCGGAATTCACGAAAATATTTCCACTAGAATGATGATTAATTATTGTCTAAAAAATATATGAAAAAATAAATATGTACCTGACTAGTGTCTACAAGTTACATACACAGTTATTTATACAAAAAAAAAAAAAAAAATTGTAAATAATTTCGTTTCAACAAAGTAATATTTATTGAGTTAAAATGATTTATGGATCAGAAATAAATAGTAGATTAAAGTTGGTTTTATTTTTAAACTCATTTGGTTAAAAGCTATCAAAAAGAGTAATAACTTATAACGTTGATTTATTTGTATTTATAATATATTTGTCTCATAGATGAAGATAATAATGATTCCGTTACAGAAATACACTGTGTAGGACTTGGACACAAATAATATGTCTCGTTCGTGAAATTAGCGCAATAACATTTTATGTAGATAGGCATCCAAGTGGTATACAGTAGTCGATTAAATAATCGCTGTCCAATTCGAGTTAAATGTCGTCTGCCTGCGCAAATTACCTGTTGATGACGCGGCACGGTGATAAACGACGTGGTATACCTACAGCAATTAAGTATTCTACTCGCGGGCATCATTATACTTAATCGATGTCTGAAGTGTCGTAAATCGACTCTGTGGGGAGGTCACACCACGATGAGTTGACTGAATTTGACTCTGTGAAATGGCTACTTTTACCCTCGTCCGCACGCATTTACCCTGGACATCATTATTTTTATAACACTCGAACATCATCATCATCTGACTTATAATAATAGTCGCTTGATGGTAATAATCCTCGTCCTCAATGACACATTTGACCGCTGAATTAACTGCGCAATAATTACATTCGTGTAGAGTTAAGTATAGAAGCGCACACAAAAAATATTAATTTTTTTTTGGGGGGGGGGAGAGATACACTTTTATACTTACACATAAAGTAAATTAAAGTGAAGTCAAGTAAAGTATAGACAAGAAAGCCGGATAAACTTCGCACCATTGGTATATTCTTTGTTCTTCAGGTCAGTTGCTCCAAGTGAGTTTGTTGAATTTTAAAGAAAACATAAATAATTTCTACAATAATACGATTCTGCACGAAGTATGTTAATAATATAAAGAACAATAAATAGTCGTCATTTTTAACACGCCCACCAAGAATATCTGTCCGGAGAGAAACAAAGAATATCCGTGATGCAAAATATGTTCGGCTTTTTTTATAGTTTAAGCTCCATGTTGATTCTCAGTCAGGATGATGATGAATCTAAATATATAAATATCATAAAGGTCGGTTTAGTGATTGAGGAGTCTACAAAAATTAATTTTAAATTGTGAGCGGAGCGAAGAAGCTAGTGTATTTAAAATGATGTTAATTTTTTATATAATATATAAATATTTGTCCAAAAGTCTCGACCAGTGACTTTTTGAAACACAATTTTGCTTATTTTAGGTAACTATTTTTTGTAGGCAATTAATCCAAAATCTTAATAATTTCTCCAAAATTTGGGAAAAACTACCCAAAGTTTAACAAAAGCAAATTAAAAACTATTTTTTTCAATCCGAATTTTATGAAAATTTAAATACAGATAAACAATAATGGGGAAAATATTTTTGTGAAAGAAAATTTTGAAAATGTGAAAAAAACATTTTTTTCTAACATTTTTTTTTTTTTTTTTCGCTATTCTCATTTAATAGTGGAATATAAAACTGGTTCCGGAAATACAATTTTTTTTTTCTTTTTTATAATAATTATAAACTATTAATATATTAAGACTATAATACTTACGTACAATAAAATTATGCATAGGGAAGACGTGACTTTCACACAATAATAATATTTGCAAACTAGTTTTTGTAGTTATAGTCGCAAATCTATTTGGTGATATATATATATCAACAAAAATAATCAATATATATATATATATATATATATATAGTCAAATGAAAATAGAATAAAATATACACTTTTATCATTATTATTATTATTTTTTCGCATATGTACTTACCGTTTTTACTCAGTCATTCGTTCGCAGCTATAACTCGAAGGCAATTAAAGCGTTGAAGGATACGGCGCGATGGCTTTTAGCGTTTATTTTTTAATTTTTTTTTTTTTTTTATCGACCATTTGCTATTATTGCACTTCAGCATAGGTATATTGATTATAATATTAAACGTTCGTGTTATTATAACCTGCACGGATTGTCGTCCGTGTCACCCCTTGACACGCGAAAAGCTGTTGTGCAACCGCGTACACAAAATAATAAATTTATTGCCAGCAATAACAATAATATTGTTATTATCCTTAAAGCCTGACGACGGACACGCACCTTTACCGTACAGCAATGCTTACCGTCACGCGAGTTTTATCGTCTCCATTCGTGCACCGACAGAGTAAAAAGATGTAGATCGTTGTTAAGTTTTGTTTTTTTCGTTTTGATATTGTGAAACTAACCTACCTAGAAATCTGTCCGTCAATTTTGACTTTGAAGCATGAATAATCTTTTAATCATGATAATCTTTTTCCCGTTTTTTCACATCAATAAAAATCTGTCTTATTAACTTAGGGAAATTTTGGGAGAAATTCAATTTGAATTTTGTGGAGTGAGATTTGAGAAGAACGAATATTTTCGGAATTTTTTCGAATCAGAATTCACCTCTAGACGGTACTTACAAAGAGGTAATTTTTCAAAATACTCAATAGTTTTATAAAAATTTGACAAAAATGACTTTAAAACTATCTTGTATTAATTTAAATTTTATGAAAATTCGAATAAAGAAAATAGATATAGAAACTTTACAATTTTTAAGTGAAATTGTTGTTTTGAATAAACTGAAGTTTCGCGCCACTCAGAAAAGTTTTATTGAATTTATTATTTATCATTTCTTTAAAATTCAATACACTCACCAAAAGATAATCATCTCACCCGAGGAGCGAAGAATACCCGTGGTGCGAGATTTTTATATTCTGAGCGAAGCGAAGAAGCTAGTGTTTTTACAATGATGTTTAGTTTTTTTATGTGTACTCGTTTTCATACACACACCCGTCAAGAGTATCTGATCCGAAAATCGAAGGGTACCCATATGGTGCCAAGTATATCCGGCTTTTTAAGTTACAGTGAAACAAATTGGATACGTCTTATATAGAGGCAACTCTCTGAACGGACAAATAATAACGATTAAGTCCCAGCAAAAAGACAGATGTATTCAAATGTATTTTACAACTTAACCTAACTTATTCTGCCTATGGGCTCTTTTTTTTAATACGGATACTTTTTTTTTTTCATATCGTACTACACGTTTGGGATTTTATACCGCACAGAACCGTGTCATGCGCGTTGCTATGCAGGACATCAAAATAAGGATCGACTTGCCCCGAGCACGTGACGTGAAAGACGCCATGAACAAGTTTATACAAGAGTATTAGTATTATTGCATTATAACAACCGCGGCTGTCTCGCCAGGCTATTAAGAGTTACAATATTATCAACACATTCTTTCCTACTCTCGAAACGCAGAAACTAATATATAAATGCGTGTTGACCACTGTTTAAAAAATAAACTACACAATATTCGAAAACCAAATTTAATTTTCTTTACGGTGCCATAAAAATTAGTTTAGCAGTGAATTATAATTATAATTCCATATTGCTGACGAGAATGGTAAATCTATGAAAATATTAATATTGTATCAAATAATTAAATTTTACAAAATTCTTCTTTACATCATCGTTAATTAATTAATTATGTCATATCAGTTGTATTATTCAAATAAATTTATAATCTAGTCGGTTTTCATGATACTTTTGCGCACCCAGCAACATTTTTTTCAGGCCAATGTACTTGTATCTTAGTTGTTATAATGTAAATGCAAGAAAAACGATATTGAAGTGCACAATTTCCAAGCTTTGATTATGTATTTATTGAACTGGTAATAAAAATTTCCAAGATAATAATATATTATTATACATTTGAAGTATATCATTAGGTAAATAGTTACTTATTCTATTGGGAACGGCATTGATTTGTCAAAAGTTTATGTTATACAAAAAAAAAAAATAATAATTATCTTGAATTACAGCAAAATATTGTCGGCAATTAACATTTTATTTCACGGAAGCGTGATTTTATAATTTCAATTGATTACATTTTTAACTATACGTATAAGAAAGGACATTTTCCGCAAGGTCGGCATTTAAACCTTAATACTTATTACAATATTATGTTAGGAGAAACTCACTGAGAAACATTTTCATTGTCGTTTAGAGTCATTTAAATGACGGGAAAAAATTAATTCCACGATAACAGTATTTTTATAGCATTTCACGAATTAAGATTAATGTTTTTTGAATTCGAGGTTATTCGGAACAATGATACATCGAAAATCATATATTTCTCATTATAATATTTAATGTATCTAATAATCATAAAAATATACTATTACGTTAATCTATATTTTAATTATTGTGTGTAATATACTAGGTCGTCCCGTCAGCGTAAACGTGCAGTAAAATAATGAAAATCAAGATCAAACAATTTTCAAAAAATTCATAATAATATACTATTTGCGCGACTGAAATTAACGTGTTCTAAGTTTCAGTACAGATCATTTTCGGTGATCCAAACATTTTGAGAAATTAATTTTTTGTTTCGTTAGTAGTGCATTTCTGGTAGTGTTTGGGCGTACGATTATTAAGCGAATTGTACACTAGTTAATGGTTACTTTTTAGAATTATCAACAGACAACACGTTAATCTAGCAGTGTATCATTCAGTGGCATACGCATGACTTTTGAATACAGACAAAAAATTGTAAAGAATGTAAATTTTTTGTAAATACATCACCTTTATTTAATTTTGTAGGACTAAACTCTGAGTCTTAATAAATAATAATTAGTTTTCAATATTTTTTCGTATACAAAAACTTAGTACTTATTCAAGAAGTAAAAATAATAAACTTTTATGTGATCAAAAATTATAAGTACAAGTTTAAAAATTTTGAGACTTTTTGTTTTGATGGTCTGAGACCTCACCCGTCACCAATCTCTATGTAAATTAGAAAAGTAAGATTTAAAATATCCTTATTTTTTTTTTTTTAATAAATAAAAATCTGGGATCCTTACTCTACATTCTACACGCTGTCGGTGAGATAATAATAATATGTTAATCACGTGTAACAGAGATCGCAGATACGTCAGACCCTTCACAGTCAGACGATGGTTTCACCAACAAGAGGGCTAAGCCCTGCGCGGGCGAAAAATGCACGCACAGTGGTATAAGTTAAAATATGTGAGATACAACGTTGTTTATCATTAATTCCCTTCGATCTGACGTACTTGCGTGTAACAGTGATTGAAAACGACGAAGACCAGGACGGATTGCCGACGAAGACTAACGTCGATTAACGGGCCACTTCAGCGGTGAACTCGTGAATTGTGTCTCTCCGAATGCCTCTCCAATCGCTAAAAACGTATTAAGCTGGATGCGCGATACATGAGATACAAAGGATGCTATACGTCTGAATGACACTTGGCATGTACACGTGTGCAGGTGCCACTTGACTTCAGAACGTATATAGTACACTTTATATGACTTTATACTCAAAATTGAAAAAAAAGTTGAAACAGTACAATAGTTTATTGGTTTACTGTTTATTTTGATAACAGCATAGTCAAATTTTTGTGATTATATACAATTTAAAAAGTATACACATTTTGTACAAAAATAATCGCTGCTAATAACCAAAAAATGTTGGAATACAACTTTAAAATGTTTAAAAGAAAATATCTCTTATCATAGATTTATAAATGATTAGTGCTTGTTCATGCTTCTATACCTCAATGGAAATAAGACAATAATTGATATTCTAATAATTTACTTTATTTTACTTTAATCTTTATACTTCATCATTAAATGTGTACAATATATTATTACATAGACTATAGAGCTCATAAATAATACATAAACTAATTTGAATTTGTAATTTCGATATATATATATATATATATATATATTTATATGCTTTATACTTGAAATTGATTTCACAACAACATGAACTGGGCTAGGATTCATAAAGAATAAAATTGTATGATTATTTGCAATTTCTGATTACTGATTTGCTCAGTAACGTACACGATTCAGCTCGTGTTGAAATAAATGGTGGGGTTTTTTCTTTTTGCATATTTTTGTATATTTTGAACAAAATGCATATTATTGCATACCTTGAAAAAAACGTACTACACTATTGCATATTCCAGGTACATAAACATTAAAAATTCATGTTTTATAGTAGGAGGTATATCTTTCATCGCATGACAATTCATCGCTATACAAAAATACCAAATTTTTTTCATTCGGTGAGAGTTCGGAGTTTTTTAAAAACATTTCAAGTTCAAACTTAGAGCCAAAATAGAGGAACAACTAAAGGGACTGTTGCAACAACAAGACGAGTCCAATTATTTCGAAAATTCACTTAGTCAAAAATTATATATATATATATATATATATAGCATCAAATTATCTACAACAATTTAGTGCTACAACTAGTTAAATCCGATAAATATTAGTGTAATTATGGAAAAATAATGTTTGGAACAAGAACCGAAATAACTTCATTAACTTTAACAACTTAACTTTAATAACCATTGTTAAATGAATGCAATGAAAATAAAACATAATGCGTTTATTATTTTCGAGATCTATATTAAATGAAATTTGAACAATTTTTTTATCTACCTATTTGCAAATTTGTAAATTGAATAATTTTACGCTAGATAATTAGTTTGTATTCATCCAGAAATAATAATACATTAAGTAAAGTTATTGAAATTTTCTCTTAAACAGTAAATTAAACGGAAAAAGAGAAATAAGAAATTTTATGAACCGTCATTTTAAACTGACATAACGCGAATATAAACTTTATGATATTTGTTTTATATTTACGAGTTGGCATATGGCTGTAAAAATAAGTAATTTTCCATATTGTAGAAAGCTAGTTCAGAATGATCATAAATTTACATTTACTCGTTTAATATTATTGATGGTGATCGACAAGTGCGTGTAATAATAATATATCACCAAACCAAATAACAATAATTGAGAGGTATAGGCGTATCTAGAGAGTCAATACTGTGGCGCAGCTGCTGCATGTGTGTGGACGTAAATTTTTTTTTGTAATTAACAAAAAACTTCAATAATTATTTTTACGTTACCCCTAAGTAACAGGGTAATTAATGTTTGAATAGCCGTACTTGGGATATTTTTTACTCCTTGGAATACGGTTGGTGGATTTAAAAAACGTTGAATAATTTCTTTAATAAAACGATTTTTAGAAGAGTTCAATTTCATTTAATAGCTGGTGATGATAATTTTATATTCGTTTGCAATAATGTGA
This sequence comes from Stegophylla sp. TES_Ste_2020, assembly GCA_025469315.1. Lineage (NCBI taxonomy): Eukaryota > Metazoa > Arthropoda > Insecta > Hemiptera > Aphididae > Stegophylla > Stegophylla sp. TES_Ste_2020. The sequence continues at coordinate 34,722 of JAIPRM010000884.1, read as the reverse complement.
AAATAAATAATAATAATAATATATATTTTTAAATTAGTACATTGTTATAGTATATAATTAAAAAAATTGCTTAAAATACAAATTGAAAAATATGTAATTGTAAGTGTCCAAACATATTTAAATTGAGTAGAAAAACTAAAAAAATCGACTAGAACATCGAACTTAATGTCATTATATTGACAAAGAAATTATCGGGTTGATTGAATACAATTTATAAATATAATATTCGATAAGCGTGTACATCGGGGTATATTCTGTAAGAGCAAATGTTGTATAAGTTGTGTGATACAGTGTGAGCATTTAGTGTCTACCAAATATGTAATTGTAACAAAAACTCTTCAATAATTTTGATAAAATTATTTTTAAAAAAAATGTAAAATCGTTCCTGAAAGTCTTAATTTCATTAGAAAAATGACCGATAATTTACAAAAACTACAAAAAATGGCTTGTAATATGAAATAACGACGTAAACATTTTAAAAAATGACGTTAAAAAGCAAAAACAATGCATTTATAACCAAAACAAAATTAAATTTTCATATTCCGAATCAGGGAGGCATATGAAACGTGAATGTTTAGCTTGGAGAGTATTGCATAGGATTGAAGGGGAAAAAATGCATTTGTCATCAACATCCTATCTCTATACATATTAGTATAAATTTGGCGCGTCGTGAGGTATGCCGCGTGCGTTTAAATGTTCCTTCGTTACAATAATAGTATTATTATTATTATTATTATTATTATTGTTGTTGTTAAAATACTATATTATCATTGTCTCTTTCAAATGACCGCGGCGGCCCGTCTCGCCGGGCTATTACGCGGACAAATATTATTATTATTATTGTAATCGCTTTACGACCAGACCGATATAATATAAACGACGACGGAACCGTATAGCGCGGCCATAACAGAATAATACGATGTTTATAAAATATAATATTATTATGTTATTATCACAGTATTATTGTATTGTACGATACAATATTATTCTCGTGGAATAGAGTGTTGGCTGCTAGATAGACTGCCGCCTCCTCCTCCTCCGTTCACTTTCACCGCAGCTCGGCCAAACCGCGGCGCGACTTCAGCTGTGCCGTTCAGTTATCCGCTGCAAGTCGCGTGCGTTTTGCTCAGCTGCTGCTGTTGCTCAGTGCGTGTCGCCGACTTATAACAGTGATCCTGCGCGCGTACAACACGCGTTTACTGGTCCATCAGGACTCCACAGACGACACAGTCGAGGATATCTCCAAGTGAGTACGGACGGCCAATGGAAATGGTCTCTCCTCTCAGGGCCCGTTTACTCGTACCGGACTCCCGAAGCCCGTCGAAGGGTCTGGTGTGTCGAACACGTGGCCCTCGGGTCAAGTCAAAGAGTTTAAGTACACGTGGGGCGATTCATTAAGCACGTTCCACCATCTTTTTTATTATTTTTTTGATAATATGTTCAAGTAAATACCATGTTGTCCATCGCCTTTTTTTTTTTCATGTCACCTCAAGGATGTGTCCTGTGATAATACAAACTTTTTTCTATTCAAACGGTTCCCTCCACCCTCCTTTAATTACGAAATTTTATTCACGTTATTTTTATGTTTATTTACAGTTGTCGAATTATTTTAATTTAAATATTAAGGACAATAGTCTCTTGGACACATGTTTTAATGATCAACAAAAATCACGGAAATATTACGAATTTATGATTTTACCAGCTAACGCCTAA
>JAIPRM010000884.1:20242-32909 GCA_025469315.1 Stegophylla sp. TES_Ste_2020 | reverse complement strand
TACGGACGGCCAATGGAAATGGTCTCTCCTCTCAGGGCCCGTTTACTCGTACCGGACTCCCGAAGCCCGTCGAAGGGTCTGGTGTGTCGAACACGTGGCCCTCGGGTCAAGTCAAAGAGTTTAAGTATACGTGGGGCGGATTCATTAAGCACGTTCCACCATCTTTTTTATTATTTTTTTGATAATATGTTCAAGTAAATACCATGTTGTCCATCGCCTTTTTTTTTTTCATGTCACCTCAAGGATGTGTCCTGTGATAGTACAAACTTTTTTCTATTCAAACGGTTCCCTCCACCCTCCTTTAATTACGAAATTTTATTCAGGTTATTTTTATGTTTATTTACAGTTGTCGAATTATTTTAATTTAAATATTAAGCACAATAGTCTCTTGGACACATGTTTTAATGATCAACAAAAATCACGGAAATATTACGAATTTATGATTTTACCAGCTAACGCCTAATTAATTCACAGTGTTTTAAAATATAAACTACTCGTTCGAAGTTTGATTTAAATACAACAAAATTTACTAAAAAATTACGTGAATGAAAACCGTAGTTAAAATAGGGGGGGGGAGGGTGCCATTTGAAAAAGTTTGTTCACAGGATATTCTTGAAGTGACATGAAAAATTTATGGAAAACATAGTTTTATAGTAAGTTGAACATTCCTTAAACGAAAATTCCAAATTTTTCCATTCTTACGACAAAAAAAAGGGGGTGAACATGCTTAACGAATTACCCTGTATAAGTAAATTTGTTTTGTTTTTTTTTTTGATAAATAAAAAAAAGGCATTGAGTTCTCCGGTTCCAAGTATTGCACTCTACTCAAACATTTAGACCCCGTTGATATTTCGTGTTTGACATGCTTGATCAGGATATTTAATTTTGCTATTTTTTCGTCATAAACGTTTTAACGATCGGTTTTTTGTTAGAAAATTTGGTGTATTTCCACGTGACCAAATTTATGCACGCGGTTTGCTTGTTTTTTTTTTTATCTTTTATTATTATGTCAAATATCAATTTAATGTGAGTTCAGTCTCTGCGGGTCAACTGCAGGTTCGAAACAAACGAAAGGGATTCGCAGACGATTTTGTTACTGTTTCTATTTTTTTTTTTGTACTACAGTTGTTTTCAAAATAAAAGTTCTAAGCCGCCGTGTACACGTTAATATTGTTAAGTGTCAAAGATTGTTTTTCGTTTTCTTCACGTTTTTTTACTTGAAAAACGGTCTTCATTCGAAAAATAAAAAATAATAAATTTTTACGCGTGAAGAAAAACGAGTAGGCGTGAGTGATATTCTCTTCGGCGATTTCATTATTTATGTCTGGAAATAAGAAAATTGCGAAGAAAAAAAATCGTGGCTTGTATCACAATGTTCGAAAACACAAAATAACGTAGTTATATCACTACCACGCCTCACCACAATGAACATTTTCAACTTTTTTACCGTCTTGGAAGTCGGGTTTGATTGTATTCTATTCACATAAATACTTCTAACATATTTAGTGCATTAATTAATTTATTCTTCTTCTTCTTCCCCGACTTCGGCCTTCAAGACCATGTCGATCAACAAATTTGCCTCTAAATTTCTCTGTCCAATGCTAACTCCTTTCAATCCATCTCGGGTCTCACTTTCTCTATGTCTTCTTTGACCCTATCTTCCCATCGTTATCTTGGTCTTCCAAGTGGTCGTTTTCCTTGTGGTACATTCTCCTGAACTATTTTTACCAATGATCCAGTTTTTCGCCACCAAAATCACCTACCCACTTCAGGCTCCGTTTGGTCATTAAAAAAAATATGAGACAGGAGTCGATAACCGTTTTCACCATATGGATGATATTGTTTAAACTTTTTATCAAGGGTCATAAAAAAAAAAAAAAAATTATATGTGTCATAATTCTTATAGCTATAAAAAAATCATAGTATAAACCGGTATTCAGTTTTATTTTTATTATATATTTCTCAACAACAAAATATCATTAGAGTCATTTCGAAAAAACGCTTAAAAAAAATTGGGAATTATGTAAGGAAAATTTTAAATTATAAATTTTGTAACCTAATTGCGTTTTGCGATTATTCACAATACAAGCAAGTAAATGTTCACAAGAAAAGTCTTGTGCTTTATAATAGAAAATATCTGCTCATATACATATACGTACTTGCAAATACAGTTATACCGTTTTTTTTTTTTTTCATGACTAATATCCTTAAATTTGGCTATGGAAAAATCGAAATCGACAAGAATTTTCCCTAAAATATTTCTTTAGAAGCAAAGCGTTTTGGAGTTCGATGACTTCTGTTTTGTAAAAACTGCAAATAGATTTTGGAACAATCAATTTTTTTTTCACGTTATTGTATGTATTTATCGGTCAACTGTAACTTCTTTGACCGCAGTCATTGGCGCAACTTGGAAAATGTTTTTTTGGGGGGGCTAATATGTATTTTTGATTAATTTGTCTCTCAAAAAGGCATTATCCTTAAGTAATGTTCAAAATGTCTGAAGAGGGGGGGGGCTATGAGTAGTTTTGAGCCTGGTGATGCGTTTATAATTTATCACAAGTATTAATAATAATATTATGTGTTCGAGTGTTATAACTCTCATTTAAACTGGTTTCGGGCACGGTCAGAGTGTTAAAACTCCGCGGGTCGCAGGTACGAGTACCTGTTGTGTCTTTGGGGGGGGGGGTGGTGGTCACGATGCCGCTGCACTCCCCGAACACGTTTGGTTTTGGAGTAAAAAAATACGACAAACCGCTCGTGCCACCGTCGACACAATACTCTGCCCCGTCCGTTGTTGTCCACTTAGCTCCGACGCCGTTCCGTGTCAATGCACTGCACAATAATATTATTATGTATATAAAACGTGTATGACGAGATGTATTTTCATAATACACACGAACACTTAGCTCATTATACGAGTACGGGTCGAAAACCAAACCGTCTCGCACCTAACGTACCTGTATCATTATTCATTACATAAATACGAAATGAAAATTTTTGTCACTAGCAATTTCTGGAAAACGCGATGAGGTTTTTTTTTTTTGAAATTTTTAAAGGTCGACCACCTTGGTCGTGTTCACAATGTCCACTCTAATGGTCAAGGCTGGGCGTAAACGAGTCGAAAAGTTAAAAGTCAAATTAATTTCATCTTTTTAACTCAACTTACCGCGTTTGATATTTCATTAACTTCACTCGTAAATATTATGTTAACTTAATAATTAATAACAAGTTAATTTTGAATAAAATTCCACTTAGTTAAATCTAAAAATAAAAATTAGGCATACAATTTTTTTATAAAATGCACTCTTATTCATTGACGTGTTCTGTATGCATGTTATGACATTAAGACGTTGATGGCAAAAAAACACAATTCAGAACCTTGAAACATGGGAATTAAAAAAAAAAAAAATTAGGTATAATAACTTAATTTAAATTAAGAAATAATTTTTTTTTTTTGTATTGAACTTTACTGATCATTTTACTAAATTTGATTTAATTTAACTTTTACTAAATTTTACTTTTAGTTTTTAACTTTACTGAGTTAACTCAAAAATCAATTGACTTGTTAACTTTGTTCGATTAACTTAACCGAGCCAAAAATATGCATTTGTGTGCGACTATTTAAAATATAGAAGGGGGTACTCCGTCCCCCCACAAGTCAAACACTGTTAATATTGACCATTTCATTGGGTAAAGCAAAAATGAACGAAAATGCATGGGAAAAATCAGAAATTTCTATGCATGAATAGGTATTGAAAGGTGAATGAAATAATTTTGGTTTTACTCATCGGGTAGAGTCGTCTGTATTGTGCGATCAACATATTTTGTTTTCTTCACAAAATCCACATTTTTTTCAAGATCAGTTGTGTTTATAAATAATTCGGACTGTGTTATTTAAAAAAAATAGATAAATAAATATTATGTCATCTTATTAAGACAATATTTCGTTCAATTATTGTAGATCAACGGCGGCGCGCCGAACTATTTTCGTACCGACCACTTTTTCGCAGCAACAGGTTTTTATTCGCCTATAATATTATATTATTAATTATTAATTATCTGCATGTATTCATAATAATTACACGCGCAATCGTACAACAGAATGTTTATTTATTTTCACATGATTTTAGCGGAAATTTTAGCGATTTTTCTCGACTTTACAATGGTACTATGATTTTGTTAATTAATAACTAAATAAGTAAGTAATTATTTTACTTGAGAATAATAATAACACAGAAATTAATGTACAAAGCGCAATATTTATAGTACGACATAAATATAAAAAAAAAACCCGGACATACTTCGCACGATGGGTGTTCTTCGCACCCGACGGTGGGATCTCTTGACGGGTGTATTGAATTTTAAAGAAACGATAAATTATTTCTTCAATAAAACGATTCTGAACAAAAAAAGTTAATAATATAAAAAATAAATAAGAAAAAAAAAATGTTAGAGAAAATAATTTTATATCAATCTTTAAATTTTCATATAGTTTGGATCAAAAAATGATGGTTTCCGAGTCGTTTTTGTCAAATTTTGGGTAGTTTTTTCTAAAAAAAAAATTGAAGGAATTCAAAAAATGACCTCTTTAAAGTACCATCTAGAGAAAAATCCGGTTTCAAAAAGTTACCGATCGAAACTTTTGGACAAGTATTCCTATACGAAAAGTTGTACACAGAAAAAAAAATAAACATCATTGTAAAAGCACTAGCTTGTTCCATTCGTTCAGAATCTAAAATAATTAAAAATCAACACAAAATACAAGCCTTATATAGATACATATTATAATATTTTATACAATATTATGTGTTAATGTTTTAGTTTACAGTGATCACAAAAAGCCATATTTCTTATACCGTATCGTTTGACCAATTTCCTTAATGATTCGATCCCCGAGTCGAACATAGCAATAACAGTGTACTTAGGAATTAAATTTTTTCCATCTCCGGTAGTCGATGCCCAACGTTTTGTCTCGCGTCTTCTCGATTTGCCAATGTAATCAAACGAACTACGTCAGAATCAGTTAGTTATTATTATTATGTTTTTAAATATATTTTATTTGCAACATCGTGAGGTTCAATAGAATTGATACAGCGTTGTTACCGAGGTTGTCATAATAGGCGAATATAATATTGTTTTGGGACAACGTGTTATAATAATCGTGTCATGTGCTTATCAGCAGACAATGGATTAGAGTAGGTCCATATAAAACGTTGTGTAATATAATGTTTACCAAGCGAATTTCACTTGCGGCGGCGCGGCGTGGCGTTGAGATCTCCATAAATGATAAACGCACACGTTTTCCGTCTTCCGTGAAAATGAATATTTATTAATCCGGTGAAATTAGAAAATAACGAAGCAGCGAGAACAATGAGGAGGCTACGTATCAAAATTATATTATATTAATAGTTACGATTTTATTGATACATCTCTTGTTTTCCGACATGATTACCTAATTAGATTAATATGAATACTGCAAACAATAATTATCACTACCTAGTATTTAAACATCAGTTTTTACAAATATAATGGATTATATTATTATATATTTCATCCTTAAGTTTTTTTTACCAGTTAGATCCTGAGTGGAGTGAAGAAGCTAGTATTTTTACAAAGATGTTTATTATTTAAATTTTTTTGTTCGTGTACTCTTTTACTGGTCTGATTTCAATCAGCAACTTTTTGAAACAGAATTTGTCTCTAGATGGTACTTTTGGGAGATAATTTTTTTGCAATTTCCATGGTTTTTCCACAATTTGGGAAAAACTACTAAAAGTTGAATAGTAACATCTTTGAAAATTTTTTTTTATCCAAACTTTATGAAATTTTAAATATAGATAGACTATAATATAAAAAAATATCCTACCAAATGAAAATTTTTAATATGTGAGATTTTTTCTGCAATTTTTTTCTGTTCTCAGTTAATATTGGAATATAAAACTGGCTGAGATTTTTTTGAAATCTTAATAAAACATTTCAATAAATTTTAATAAAACTGAAACTCCACTCAGAAACGTTTGACTGAAGAAATGATTTATCGCTTCTTTAAAATTTAACATATCCATCAAATCCCATTTGAGGAGTGAAGAATACCCACGGTGCGAAGTATGTCTGGCATTACTGTAACGCGAATATTTCTCTTTGTATTTTTTAATACCTAGTAAATTGGATTGAAATCATTAGTTATAACTATACAAAGTCATAAATAATTGGTTTTATAATATCGGAAAACTATGTCAAACACTATGATTCTCTATAATTCCATATTATATCATGTTATCACAAGTATTATATTATTGACTACATAATAATTATTGAAAATTCAATCGCAATCCAATTTATGTCAAGGTTTCTTTCTTGCATATTATTCTTAAATTGTCCACTAATAAACGTCTGGTCTATTTCAGTGGGGTCATCGACAGCAAAAACCAAATTGTTTGAAAACATTTCGATTTGTTGTCATCTAAAATGTTGTATATATTAAAACCAACTAAACGAGGCTCCAAAATATAATGAAAACTTAGGAAGATGTCTCCCTTTCTCCTTCAACTGAAGGAAGATATAGAACAATTTTGGAGATTGGTCTTAATTAAATTTTAATTAAATTTATTAATTAATTTATTCTAAATTTTTATTTAAATCTAAATTAATTGTTTAATAACGGATTTTCGACGCACAAGAATATTAATATAACCATTAAATGTATTATTACATTTTTAAGAAGGACAAACATCCTTCATTGCTAAATAGAAGCGCCCCAAGAAATTATTCCTATAAAAAAAATGATTTGGAATTATATGTACGACGCGTTTATAATTATTACAGATTTGATTTTAATATCGACTAAATTCAAACCGTTTGAATGTCAAACTCCGTTCGAATTGTGATTCGACAACGCACTATGGTCCGAGAAAGAGGTGACTCAGATAAACTGTTTGGATAATTTTTTTCATTAAATCGTGTAAAAATAATCTATAACCGATACATGACGTACCTAACACGTTTTTATCGGATATCGTTGATTTGTTTTTAAACTCGCACAATTTAATTCAATGGCAAAAACCATTACTCACCAACAATATACGTACGTGTTAATCTAACCTAACATAACCTAACCTAACTAAAATGACTGTACAAAAATCAAATAACTACTCTATGATTCAAAAACAAACGACATTTCCTGTCATAACGCGGATTGTGTTATTTTTCGTAAAACGTTATTATTATATATATATATATAGCGATTTTATATTTCAGAAATTTAATTTTTGAGCAATTTCTCAGAGGAAATTTTCAGAAATTTCATGAAAACTCTATAAAATAATACTCAATATGACATAGTTATACATATAAATCTTATTTATACGTTTTTTTAAACAAATCATTCGATTAATAAAATATTACTTAAAAATTTACATATATTTATACAAAATAACTAGGTATATGCTCATATAGTCTTATTCTCATATGTCTTATCAAAATAACATTTACACGAATAAAAACTATTATTCAAATGATTTTGCTATAAGGAATTTCTTTGGGAAATTTCCCAAATAGAAATTTCTAAATTGAAATAATTATATAATTATACTTTACCCCACGAGTGTCGTGTTCCACGTTATTCACAAGGTCATTGAAAATTGAAACATCCGTTTAAAAAGAAAAAATACATTACTGGCTCGCGCCAACGTTATCTTTCCAATACTACTGTAGTTGCGGTCGAACTAGTTATTTATTATTATTACGGTCTTGTTATAGTGTCTCTATCGGTCGGTTCGCGGACGCGATAGTTGGGAGGGGGGAGGGGGTAATTGATCTTCGCCGTGTGTGGCACGTGCATCGGCGCGAATTTTTTTTCTCCAACAATCATCTCGAAATTTCGAATGAAGAAACGACATTAAATTAAAGCACCAACCTTGACCCGGTTGTGTTCTTGATGGGCGTCTTACATCACAGCGGACCACCGATACCGGTTGGACAGGACACGGTCACGCGTGTACTCGTATGTGTATGCATGTAGCCGGTACACACACACACACACACACACACACAGAGTGATCCGGGCGGATCGAGGGATACAATAATTTTCTAGACTTTCCAAAAAGAAACAAAATTGTCGGTGGAAAAAAATTCAAGCACTACCTTGAACCCATTATGGATTATTATTACTCATTGCAACGATTGATATTCCGTTTGGTCCGGCGTTTTTTTTTTTAATAACGCCGAGGTCGTGGACAGGCCGTCTTTTACCATAGGTACACATGTGGGACAATTATTATTATATTTTAATAATAATTATTATCCGAATCGAAAAGCCATCACTAAATAATAGGCGCAACTGAATTTAGGAATCGTCGTTATATTATTACTATTGGAGTAGGCCGATTTTTTTTTTTTTTTTAATGCAAAAATTAATTATGATTATAAAACACTTCTTGCTGTACTTTCATTTAATTGCATTTAACTCGATTAGAATTTTTTCCAATTAAATTATGCGTGCACGTAAGTGTATACACTACGAAATAGGTGCTATGTATATATATATATATATTTTTTTTTTCGCCCAACGAATTTGAAATTAATTATTACATATTTACCATCTAATTAACACACTTGTGTTGTGCTCATAACATTGAAGTGCGAGCCCTGTGCCAATCCTCCTAGTGCGATATATTAACACTCGCGTTGTATACATTCCGTTTTTCAAAACCGTATCGATTAGATCTTTCTGCAATCCGAATTCAAAGCTACATTTTTAACATTTTTTTTTTTATTATAACCTTTCTAAAATCGTGACCTCGAGTTAGTTAACGTCTATTTTTTGTGCACCGACTGGACTCGAACGATACTTTGTCCTGAGACGTGCAATGAAGTAGTTGCAAACCGACGAAAGCGTTTTATCCTTCCATCAAATGTTTGAATAAAAATCCTTTGCACCGAAACGAGTTTTAAGGTTAAGTTTTTAGGTGTTATGAAAAATGACTCTGACATAATATTGCATATATCATTTATATTAATCAATAATTATTGTAGTAAATTTATTGAAACTTTTTACAGAATACTTTAAGTCACATTTGTAATTTTAACGTTTGTGAGCTAATTGTTTAGTTTTGAGTATTTATTTTGCGTTTTAAATTTTCATTTTCGACTTTTTTAATGCGCGCAGTGGCTTTTTTTGGTTACACTCGCGCAGTTTATCCAATAATATAACTGCGCGTTTCGGTTTACCCGGCACATTCGGTATAAATGTCTCTAATTCGTTCAATAACGTTTGTTTCCAGAATGATCTGACACCAGGCTCGAACATGAAACAACCATGGCCGGCCACACGAGCGCAAGTTACCAAACATTAATCTACCTGTTCACGTTCATCGTAGTTGGTACGTGCACGGCCGTCGGAGTCTACTTCAGTGTGTACACTGAATGACGCACGAGCGCATATAATTTTGCTGACTATATACATATAATATATATATATATAATATTATACTTAAAAACCGATAAAATGCTATTAAAGTTAAAAAAACATGATTTAAAATGTTCAAGTAAAAAATGAATTACAAATTTTTCCAGCCGTAATTCTAAAGTTACAAGTACCACATTAAATGCATTAAAATTTAAAATCAATTTTCCTTTTTTTTTCATTATTATAATTTATTATTAATTATTAAAATTAGAACCAATAAAATACATCACCCAAATGATAATTGATATTGGATATTGTTCATTTGTGTCAAAAATATTTTCCATGATATTTTTATCTACTGACAACGAATCACTAAATCAATGATTTTATTTAATGCTCTACGTTTGTCAATATTTCCTTTTAAATGATATGTGACAGTGTTTTCTGCATTAATTAGCAATACATAGCGAAGTAATTAGAAAAAAAAAAACAATAATTCTAAAATACGCGAAAATATGCACCATAACTTTTCATATAGAACTATTTTAAGTATGAAACTACAAAAATATGCGAAAAATACAAGTCTCAAACCCTGATTATTATTGTTATGATATGTGTGGAGTTTTTAAATTCTACCAAATGCTTTGATAGAGTAGAATAAAAAAAAACATAGAAATTGATTAAAAATTCAACACTATATAGGTACTATTAATGTATTATTATATAGTACAGTTAAATTAATAGTTAAATCATTGTTATATAGGTAAGTGTATAAGCTAATGAAATTAATAATATGTTAAATGAAATTAGTACAATATGTGGTACCTCCTGTGTGGGTAATTATATGTAAATTTTATAATATATGTGCATTATATATTATTGCCTATTTTATTTTTATTTATTATTAATTATTACATAAAATTTACCGTGTTTTAATACATGTTAATTTTACTTATACAATTGAAAATAAGAAAATTTTTGAAGTGAATTCTCGAGTTAAATATTTCATACCCTTACTCTAGAAACAAAAAAAAAAAAAAAACATTACAGATAAATATTGTATGTAGTTATTATGAATTTTCGTGGTTAACCGACAGTAGGTACTTTGATCGGTGCGCATTCGTGTGGTTTAGGTGAAATTCTGTGCCAAGGAAGAGACCCTCCGGAAAGACTCGTCATACCGTTGGGGAGGGCTCGTGCCATACCTATAGCCGCCGCCCAAAAGAATAATGCCAACTCCATCGACCGGCCGTCCAAACAGTCGACGACCAAACAGTTGCCGACCAAACAGTCGCCGAAGCAGCAGAATGCCATCAAAAATCACACTCTGCCCAATGCTCCGACCTCGGTTAAAGAGTTTTTCAACTCTTCGTCTTGCGTCGAACCTCCGTTCACGTGCCCTCACCCTAGAATACAGTTTTTCTTGTACACCAGGTGAGTGTCATCGTTACTAAAATTCGCTATAAATAAACAATTCGAAAGTGTAGTTTCTCGTACACGTTTCCAAAATGTTTACCAGAGTCGCTGGCGAAAATAAAGAATCTCAATTTTCAAAATCGGTTTTAAGAAATTATTGATATTGTTCACGAGTAGCGAAAAACGATGATTAGGTTTAAACGAATGTCAATGTTAAAACTGATTTAAAAATTTTAAAATGTATTTTATCGAGACATGTAGTATTATAAAGACATTAAAAACAAGTATCGAATTATAATTGGTTTTGTTGTAGTAGAAATCTTCAAATGGGTTTTGATTCAATATTCCACCTTTATGCCTAATTAGTTTAAACCGATTGTAGCCATGTTTGATGTTTATTAATATTTTCACGTGCCGTAAAATATGTGCCGTGGGGACTTAGAAAATAATAATAATAATAATAATAAAAAAAAAACGTAGTTTCGCAAATTTCTTCTCATAGATACTTAAAAATATTTTCAACAGTCATTGCGTTACCCATTCATTACACGCGTAATTTTATTACTATCATTACCGTTGCGTTTAAGTAAACAAAGGTAAATCTTCAATAATAATAATTGTCCATTTCTGTTACATACAGTGACTTTACTCGGACGAGCTGAGTTCGCAGTTACATTTACTAAATGATTTGAATTTTCCGAAGCATATCCAAAGCATAGGTTTTGCAAATGAACGAGTCGTGTAACTGTTTATATATATATATATAATATATATATATATTTATGTCTATAATAATTAAGGAGAAAATGTTCACCGAGAACGTTTAACGGCGTTTCGGTGGCTAAACTCGTCGGTATTGTCTGTATATTTTTTAATTTTGGTTTTGTGACTTATCCGGCTTCGGTACACAGCCGTATAAATGTAAGTTTTTCGTTACGTTAAAAATTATAATAATTGGTATCTTTATTTTGCCATTTTTGTCTTGAAGTTCATGCGGTAACAGCTTTAATTAGCATCATAGGCGTTTACAAATCGATGCACTCGTAGCAACGTTCAATTATTATTATATTTTAGACTAAAGATAAAGAACTAGCTCGACTACTTGAGCACCTTTAATCCATACAAGTACATCGCAATATTTAATTCACTAGGGATCAGTCCTTTTTTAAGGAAAATTTTTTAAGGACCAACAATCCAAATTTATCGTTAATCGACAATCCTTCCTACAACACATCAAATATTCAGATAAAATTCCATAATTTTTTCGAGTCGTGGTTTTTTTTTTTAAAGCTATTTATTATACTATGAAGAAGGGGGGGGGAGCTATTTATTTTGGTATCAAGTTAAAAATAATAATGGAAAAATAATTTTTGCTAGTGACACAATGATTAGTGATCAGTACAGCTGTTGTTAAGTCGGTCAGTGTTGGGGACCGAGGATAATTTATCGTGATAGTGAGATAGTTTTGTTTATTGTGTAATAATTTTGGTACAGTGATGTATTGATATCGATACTAATTTATCTTTTTCGATATCGCGGCAAACAAAACGATATCGATATTAAAAACTTCGCACGACGGGTGGTATTCTCTTGACGGGCGTATTAAATTTTAAAGAAACGATAAATCATTTCTTCAGTAAAACGATTCTGAACGAAGGAAGTTAATAGTATAAGAAAAAAAAATTTACAAAATTTTTTTTCACATTTTCAAAATTTTCTCGCGCCAAAATCTTTTTTATAGGATTTTCTATCTATGTTTAAATTTTCATAAAATTCTGATCAAAAAATGATGGTTTTCGAGTCGTTTTTGTCAAATTTTGGGTAGTTTTTTCCAAAAAAAACATT
>JAIPRM010000884.1:0-15166 GCA_025469315.1 Stegophylla sp. TES_Ste_2020 | reverse complement strand
TGACAAAAACGACTCGGAAACCATCATTTTTTGATCCGAATTTTATGAAAATTTAAACATAGATAGAAAATCCTATAAAAAAGATTTTGGCGCAAGAAAATTTTGAAAATGTGAAAAAAAATTTTGGTCATTTTTTGAAAATTTGTTTTTTTTCTTATATTATTAACCTCCATCGTTCAGAATCGTTTTACTGAAGAAATGATTTATCGTTTCGTTAAAATTTAATACGCCCGTCAAGACAATACCACCTGTCGTGCGAAGTACACCCAAGTATGTCCGGCTTTTTTTTAATCTAATTATTAAAGAAAAGGGGAAAAAAATAATGAGAAAAAAAGTGTTAAGAAAAAATTTCCATTTTTTTTTTTTTCACATAATGATTGTGTCTAGAACATTAAAATCGATAAAGACGCCCAATGATACGCTCACACCAGTCATATAATTTTTCGAATTTTAAGCTATTATAAATAAATTTTAAAGACATTTTTTTAGTGCATTTTTTGAATTTTTCAGGTCATTTTTGCATTCTTTTAAGAGCATTTTTAGCGATTTTTAAGGGCATTAAAACCCCAGCCCTAAATAATAAGTAATAACAATAATAAATTTTGTCTCGTTGTCGCTGTTTTGTGTTTTGCGAATGACATTGCCAATTCATTGTTACACTGACACCATATACTCGTCCTCGTCGCAGGTACAGCGTGGGCGCTCACATCGCCGGGCTGACGTCCAATTTCATCAAGTCCGGGAAAATCGGTCGTATCACAGGCCTGGACCCGACCATCATATTCTACATGAGCAACAACCGGTCGAAAGACCTGGATCCCACGGACGCGCATTTCGTCGACATCATACACACGGCTGCCGGTATCCTGGGCCAGTGGGGACCCAGCGGTCACGCGGATTTCTACGTGAACGGCGGCACGTCGCAGCCGGGTTGTGCCAGCGACAGCATAATACGTGAGTGCGAGCCATGAGAAACTGGGGTGGGGGGGGGAGGCGAACCTATTTTAATTCAATAATTACCGTAAGCGAACATAGGCTCGATTTGGAGGAGGACTTGTGAGACCCCTCCCCCCCCCAAAAAAAAACACTCGAATCCCTCTAGGTATTTTGAAAATTACATAAACTTTTTTAGTGAACCCCGCCGACACAAAGTATGTAATCCGAAATTGGAATTGTGTAGTATGGATTTAAGTAGCATATACAAGTAAATTATTAATTTGGTCAAAATCATGATCTTAGAAGATCCACTGATTATTTACCGTTAGCTACAAAAATCAATTCCATGTCAGATTAATTCCGAGCAATCTACCCTTTTTGATCCTTATCTAGATCATAATAGCTAATTAGCTACAAAATGGCTTGGCAATGTTCATCAATTTTTTCTAAGATAGCTATGGTATGAAAGTATTACCTAGGAAGCAAAGTTGGGTAAAAATAATATGATGGAGACTCAATCTTTTGATTAGTTAATTTTAAAATCAAAATATGTCCTGCATGTTTGTTAAGTCTGTAAAATAAAAATGTTTATCAATATATATTAAATATTATAAACGATTTGTCCTAATCACCTAGGACGTATCTGTCAAAAATTTGAAGAAACTTAAATAAATTTTACTTTATATTGAGTGATTACGTATATTAAACAGAGACGCGAACATTAAAAAAAAAAAAAAAAATTATACATTGAAGAAATTAAATTTATTTTTAATCGTTTGTTGTGAATAACTCTTGGACAACCCAACCCGGAATTAAGAAAGTCGGTAATTATTTAAGTGTGAAAATTACAAATTTATGATGGAAAAATTAAATGACAGGCATAGTTTAGTTATTTATCCGAAATTCCAAAGAACTCTGATAAAAAAAAAAACCGGTCGTATTATTTGTATTTAGTACAAAATAATATGTTCTCCTTAGATTAAATTAATTAATTAATTTATATGGATCTTAATGTTTTTATTTAATTACTTTCTCGTGTATCTCACTCAAAAACACGCGTGATAAGTAAATATGCAATTATTAATTTCATTTTTTTACAGAAACACTGTCATGTGACCACACTAAAGTGACGCCGTACTTTATCGAGTCCATAAACACAAACGTTGGATTTTGGGCAGTGCCTTGTACTAACCGGTTCTATTTCAACCTGGGCCTTTGTAAACCACCGGAATCCGAATACGTTTTAATGGGAGAACACGTCACTCATAAGTAAGTAAACGTTTACGTTGCGTTTAATTTCACCAATATTAAATTGCATTTGTAAACTATTTTATTTTATCTGTGGAAATACATTCGTTTTGTGTTACGGTTTCGCAGAGCTCGAGGAATTTATTATTTAAATACGAACGCCAAAAAACCCTACGCCAAAGGCTTCCCTAAGGCCTGAAAATGGTGAACAGACTCGACGACGACGTCGCGGCAGCCTCCAAGTACAACGTCGCAGATCATGATTCGCCATACGCATTAGGCCTAGTCAAATCAATGTTTGTGATACCGTAAAAAATATCATCTACTCATAATACCTATTGTCAATTTAATTTAATTTATACTCAGACAATGAATATATATTTATATGTATTGTGTAAAATTCGTTAGCATCGTGTACATATTATTGTGTAATATAGATTTAATGCCAATATTACGATATTTTTACTCAGGTCCAAAATGTTAATAATAATCATTTTATTATTCAGAACAATTATTTTGGCTGGACTGTAGCTTATAAAAATGTATAACGAAAGTATTGGTAATGAGAAAAATAATCAAAACGCGTTAGTTTAGTCGTCTAAAATAATAATTAGTGAAAATCGGTCTAGAGGCAATTGAGAAAAATAAATATGTACACGCTTCAACGACTCTATGTGTTGTAAATTATAATACCATTTCTATGTACGTAATTTCCTATAAATATTATTATAATGTATGAAAATATAATATATGCATTTATATCGATTGTATTTTATTGCCATGCACTTATTACATCAAAGGGCACTCCCGAGGTGGGGGGCCCTAGAGGGACCGTGGCCCCCACCGCTTTTTCGGTTAATAGTTGTATAGGATAATATTTGTATGAATATTTTTAAAAACTATCTTTTTTTCCAATTAATACATTTATTGTTCACTTACCTAATTCTAGACTGTTTTAAAAAAATGTTGAATTTTGTAAATATACATAATAATCCATCAGGATATACTTCTAAAACAATCCATCAATATATTATATATATATATATATTTACTCTTCAATAAATCTGTAAGAAGAACTCTTACAGATCTATTGTTTTAGTTCATAGAAGAGCAGATGATCATAACTATTAGATGACGAAATAATCGAGTAATTAAAAAGGCATACTTTGCACTATGCGTATTCTTTGATCCACGTGTAAGGACTTGGTGGGTGTGTTTAAATTTTTAAAAAAAAAATCAACAAATAATTTATTTTTAGAAAACTATTTTGAGTGAATAAATCAATTTTAATTAAAAATTATAAAGTTTATTATCATTTCAAAAAAAAAAAAAAAAGATATTTTTTACTCAGCCTGTTTTATATTCCACTTTTAACTTTACTGAGAATAGGAAAAAAGTATTGATGAGACAAAATAATCACATATCAAAAATGTTCATTCGCCTAAATATTCTTCATATTATTCTCTATGCATAATTTAAGTTTGCATTAAGTTTGAATTAAAAAAAAAAAAGAAAAAAAAAGTTAAATGTGTTTTTGTCAAATTTTGAAAATATTACCTCTTTAAAGTGCCGCATAGAGCTAAATTCTGATTCAAAAAGTTGCTGATCAAAACATTTGGATAACTTTCACGATATGAGAATGTGTTTCTGAATAAAAATAAAAAATAATAATAAACATCGTAAATTTTCGTTCCACTCAGAATCTAAAAATGAAAATTCATCCTCCATCAATAAAATTTCAAAAAATTTTACATTTATGACTAAGGATTACTATAATATATATATAATTATATTATAACATTGCTCCCTCCCTGGTAAAAATTTCTGCGGGCGCCCTTTATTACAACTATTATTTGAATAATGAGCTGAGAACCGAAGCCTTTCGTGTGAACACAATATACTCACACATTGTATGTAGTTGCATCGTACTTATACGCTCCTGGTATCCGAATGAAACTATTCGCTGTTCGTGACAAAAAAAAAAAAAAAAAAAAAAATTGTTATTATTATTATCATATTAAATTAAATTATTATTATTATCATTGTAATTAAATATTACCATGATTATTATTGTTTTAAAACTGCTGTTATTTTATTAATATTTCAATTTATTGAATCGTCATTTTGAATTCAAACCTGATTACATTTTAAAAGATATATTAAAATATTATGTCTTATACTTTTTTATTAGATACTACGTTATTGGTTTAAATATTATCTGCGAATGCTCGTAGTTTGAAGTGTTTTAGTATTTAAAGTAAAACGTATATAAACTTTATTAGTTTCCTTAATACCATTATAAAATAATAAAAAATTATTTACTAAACATTTTTTATTTAAAATGTTTCAATAAAAAAATATATAATGTTATTATAAGTCATAACATTTGTTTACTTATTGCATAATACTAAAAATTGTAAATTAATATTTAAAAGACGTAATTATTCTAAAACACGACTAATTGGCAATTGTTATTAGTAAGGGGAACAAAATAATAATCAAAATAAAAAAAAAATCAGATTTTCCGTAATCCGTTCGGCTAATCGTAATAAATAGATCAAAGTTATGATTTACGATGAATATATTAAAAAAAAAAAAAATAAACCAAAAAAGTACAGGTGTTTGACCATCTAAAAATACAAGTCTGAACAAACTAATATATTATATTATGAGTGTGCACACGTAAGCACATTTCATTCAGTCATGTAACTGTTTTCGAAAACATTGCATGAAATTTCTGGCGTTCAACAAAATTTCGAATTGAAAACGTAAGTATAGATTTAAATAATTTCAGTTCGAACGAGAAATTCATTTCCTAGTATTTTTTTTTTTTTTCTAACATCAAGCTTTAATTTAATTCACTGATATATTTTTCAGGATGGTTCAGCGGAAAAATTTCAAAATCCAAATTAAAAATCCATCATACAATCGTGCAAACAACCGTGCACACCGTCTAATTGTACTCGTTTTCTTCATTCTATTACTCATAATAATATTGTACAAATTGGGCCACGCAAATGTCGATTTCAGAAAAGTAATGTACTTCCGTATTATTTATAATATAAAAATTGTGTCATTAGCTTGTTACGCGTTGAGGAAATCCAACGGAACCAGTTCATTTTCTTGTATAATATAATATGTCTCGGGGAGCAACTATTTCACTATCGAGATAAACATGAATTTATCATAATCGTATTTATATTTTATTCACTCATGTTCTGGCATAATATTTTTTCCTCATTAAATTTATATTATACCAACTCCCAAAATAACATTATCGTAATGAATAATTTAATATTTTTTAAATTTTGAGTGTAGCGAAGAAGCTTTTATAAAATGATTATTATTATTATTTTTTTAATGATAAACTTGTTCTGAAGTTTCGACGAGTAACTTTTAAAAATCACGATTTGCTTCTAGATGGTACTTTTGAGAGGTAATTTTTCGAAATTCTCAATAGTTCTCTCAAAATTTGGGAAAAACTATCCAAAATTTGACCAAAAACGTCAATAAACGATATTTTTTTAATCCAAAGTTTATGAAAACTTAAATTTAGATAGTTAGTATAGTATGAGAAATATTTGGGCGTAAGAAAATTTTGAAAATGCGAAAAAAAATGTTTGGAATTTTTTCTAATTTTTTTTTTTCATAAAAAATGTTTTATTCTCTTTTCATTTAATAGTGAAATATAAAACTGAATGAAAACAATTTATTTTTGTAAATACTTATAAACTTTACAACTTTTATAAACTTCATGTACACTAAAGCTTAGTATAAAAAACAGTATAGGTAATCAAGAACATTTTTAGCAATACTTCCTTGAAAATATGTTATGCAAAAATCAATGCGTATTTGAGTAACCATGCGTGGAAAAAATCTTGCCCGATTTCGACCCCCTCCCCCGTAACAAATACATATTTGGCACCGCCACTGCAAATATTGAATATTCATTGTTGTTTTCAGATTATCACACGCAACCGTGGTGCCAAATGTAAGACGTATATTTTGAGAACGGTTTTTCTCGAAACGAATTATTTATTTATCGTCCAGTAAGTTAATTAATATCTTGTAACGATTTAGTTACAGATAATAAATACGCGACTACTAGGTTGGTGTGGCCGGAAGAGTGGCCCGGCGGCGATAGGATTACGGAGCAGATGTATTACGTTCCGAAGGGTTACGAGTATGACGCGACACCGATAAAACGAATATTGATCCACGTTGACGACGGCGACGATCAGGAAAGACCGAAACTCGATCAAGACGAGTTCGTTGGATGCGGCGTGAGTCAGTGTTGGCTGACCGCAGACAAATCGTTAGGTCCAGAAGTCGATGCAGTGATATTCAGGAATCATTACTCAAGGCCGCAATACGAGAGACCACCGAATCAAGTAACCTTACAGTAAATGTATTTATTTCTAGTATCACGTTAATTATTATGTTAGGCATGTGAAAATTACTGTCAACGTTTCGTGTGTCCTCATTAAAACGCTCTCCTATCTAACGAATTTATAAATTTAGGTACATAAATCCGGCAACTAATTATTATTACAGTAGGGAATGGTGAAGACCGTCAACCTGAATTTAAATGAAAACAACTGTCCAATATGTCATGCAATTAATAAACTGGTTTCCAAGATTTAATTATTGTTGTTACATTAGCTTCGTTCATTAAAGAGCATTCCACTATATTTTTTTAAATTATTCCTTTTATAATGGTCTTTGAGTCGATGAATGATAACACTTTTTGGTCTAGATCAAGCGCGTCAAACTCAAAGTATCAAACGGACCAAAATATTTGAATAGTGTGCCGCAAAAATCTCAAAGACTTTTTTGTCTTTTCGCTAAACAAAAAAAAAAATCATCAAACTTACTTACATATATTTACAGTTTTCACTTAGTTGTGGAAAAGAAAGCGTCGAGGGCCGTGAGTTTGACGTGCCTGGTCTAGA
Source organism: Stegophylla sp. TES_Ste_2020 (assembly GCA_025469315.1). Classification (NCBI taxonomy): domain Eukaryota; kingdom Metazoa; phylum Arthropoda; class Insecta; order Hemiptera; family Aphididae; genus Stegophylla; species Stegophylla sp. TES_Ste_2020. Next base: position 8,030 of record JAIPRM010000884.1, on the reverse strand, counting down.
TCAATGAAATAACCCTTCTTCTCGTGTGTCTTAGATTTGGATCCTCGAGCTTACCGAAGCTCCGCCGCATTTGTTGTCGTACTTCATGGACGTCAATGCATTTAACTGGACGTCGACTTATCGTTGGGACAGTGAGTTGCCACGTCCACACGGATATTTCGTGGAACACAAGCCGCCGTTGCCTCCGAAGCCACTCGATTATCCCAGGACGAAGACAAAGAAGGTAGCATGGTTCGTGTCGAACTGCGTTAAAAGCCAAGACCGATGGAAATATGCCGAGGAGCTCGCAAAATACATCGACGTCGACATATACGGTGCTTGTGCAAAACTCGAATGTCCTTGGCCGGAAGCAGAGAGGTGCTTCGAGATGTTGGATAAGGACTATAAGTTCTACTTGTCCTTTGAAAACGCACACTGCCGTCATTATATTTCGGAAAAATTCTTCTTGAATGCACTAAGGTGAGTGTTTTAACGACGAAATCGCCCTAAACGTATTGATCGAAGCACGTTTTTACGATATTAGAAAGAGTGTTTGTAGAAAATAACGCACAAATCGAAAAAAAATCGCTTTTCTCAAATTTTTCCGACAACTCAAGTTACAGGCAGCATATCAAATTTGATTTATAATTTATTTCAGTGAATTTTTTTGAAATCATTAATGCCTAAATTGTTACAATGATTTTTAATGTTTAGTTTTTCTCGAACAATTATGATGTACTGATTCTCACAGAATTATACTTTTCAGAAAATAGACATTAGAATAAAAAATTTTATTTTGCATTTTTTGACAATAGTTGATTTTAGGGTCATTTTTTATCATTTTTTACGGCGTTTTATAGGTTTTAAGGTAATTTTTGGTCTGAAATTCAAATTCAGAATTTTATTACTAACTTATAATAATATGGGATTTAGCTAACAATGTATGAAATAATATCTCATTCACAATTCTTATACATTATATTTATATAAATTCTTATCTTACCTCCCAGTATAGCGATATGCTAGAAGCATATCCGAAACCTCATACCAGTCACATAATTTTTTGGATTTTAAGCTATTATAAATATTAAATTTTAAAGACATTTTTTGAGTTTTCCAAGTCATTTTTGCATTTTTTCTAAGAGCATTTTTAGCGATTGTTAAGGGCGTTAAAATCACAGTCCAAATAATGTTAATGTCAATGTCACGTCGTCTGTTTCCGCAGTCATAACGTCGTTCCGATCGTCATGGGACCGAGTCGCGAGGATTACGAGCTGGTGGCGCCCGAACGGTCGTTCATTCACGTCGACGATTTCGCGTCGCCAAACGAACTGGCCGCGTACCTGCACAAGTTGGACGAAAACGACGAGCTGTACGAGGAGTATTTCCGGTGGAAGAACGCGGGCACGATCGTCCTCGACACGCGCGTGTACTGTAGGCTTTGCGCGCTGCTCCACGACACGGACCGTCCGGCCAAGCACTACGAAGACGTCAACAAGTGGTGGCGCGGCGACGGGGTGTGCGACAAGAACACGTTGGCATCGGCCATGGAATCCGAGAACAACAACAACGATATGCAGTGATACAACTGTCAATTATTATTGGGGGTGGGGGCAATCGTCTTACCCTTTTGTAGAAAACATTATTACATTTATCAATTATTATTATTTCATCTCGACCGAAGGTGGTGTCCCAATTACTCCATTTTTGGTATGAATTAAAGTGTAACTATGTACATATTTTATAGTTAAATAAAAATTTCTGAATTTAAATGATTATAAATAAAACGTAATTAATGAATTGTAATGTATTTTACTATATATTATTAATGATGTATTACATTTTATAGCTCATAATACCGAGTGTTAAAAATTTTATTAGATTTAATTAATTAATTAAATAATAATTATTAGACGCAAAAAGTTTGATATTTCCAAAATGATATATTCATTTCAAGCGCGATCGAATATTTTGGAATATTGCGCTGTTTTCGGTAATGGGTAAAAATTCAAGTATCTTGTTCTATAAGTTCTGGAACAACGACTAAATTAAAATATATATTATAAAAAAACTCAGTTTTTGATGTATTTGGTCGTTTTTACTAAATATTCCGGTAGTTTTTCCGTTTTCTTAGCAATTCTTTATGACCTTTTTACTACCATGCAAACAAAATTCTTTACCAGAAACCTATGTCACAAGTAATGATCCGAGCACTTACTGATCGAGTAAAAAAGGTATTTCCATTATAAAAATATATAATTTTGTCAAACCAATAGCTTCTTTGCTCCATTCAGGGTTTAAAATTGTTAGTCAACCATTAATAAAGTATCGTAAATTTTGTTTATTCTAAAATATCACTTTTATAAAACTTAGTTTTCTGGTATATGAGTACTTTAAAAATTTTCGAACACAATACCAATTGATAAAGTGAACAGAAATGATCAAGACGCGAAAATCCTACTGTGCATAATCTGATAGGCTATTCGTAATTAACTATAATATAACGATAATTTAAATAATTACTACCATTAGCGATTCAGCAAATTACATAACACATAAAATCCCCCCCCCTCATACCAAAAGAAAAATACAGGTGTTTAATCATCTAAAACTATAAATTTATACAAACTATTATATCATTAGTAATGTTTACACACACGTTTTATTTCATCACGTCAATGATACCGACAATAGGACAATAATATATAGTTGTACGTAACATCGTTTCCGACGTTAACCGAAATTAGATATTTTCTACTCGATCGAAATTTATTTCTTAGTTTTGTTTTTCAAGTGCCAACCCTAAAGAGCGATAATTCAACGATATTTCGATAATGGTTCAGCGGAAAACGTTCAAAATGTGGTTTAAAAATCGGTCAATGTGTCGTCGAAAATATGTAATTATATATGTGTTTATCGTCTTCATACTTATAATATTGTTGCATAATTTGGAAAATGCCAATATCAGAAAAGTAATGTATTATATAATATGCGTTAAACCAATTTATCTCAAAGTGGGCGATAACGTTCTTCTTCGTGGGTTCTGAAGGCCTTCAAGGGGGGAGGGGAGGCAGTAGAAAGCCTCAGAGAAAATCTGGAGCGTTGATGTGATCTAGGGGGAGGGCAGGATGGCTGACTTAAAAATCTGTAATATTATATAAGTTTTTTTTAAATAAATATTAAATTCAAAATTTTGTTTTAATTATAATAAAAAATACTTATAAATTTAATTATGTATGAGTTTCCTTGCTTTCATTAAAGAAAGCTGATTCAAAATTGAAATTTCAACTAAGTAAAAAGAAATGACATGTTCAAAAACAATAACTGCCTTAGCTATTTTTTAGATGTGTAACAAAATGGTTAGTTTAAAAATAATGGGGAGGGGGCTCTAGAAAATATTTGAATCTCAAAGAAGGTGGTGGGCAAAGCGATTTTGAGAACTTTTGCGTTAAATGAATGGAATAAAACCATTGCATTTAAGTATAGTTCAGAATTAAAAAATCGTATTCAGAATAAAAATAAAATAAAACAGATCGTTTGAGAGAGATGACATGCAGATGAACACAGGTGTTCGTATAAATTTGCATAAATTTAATTACATGCATTTAATTATTATTTTAATACATTCGTTTATAGATATACCTAGTGTACAAATTGTACAAATTTGCATAATTATTGAACTGACCTGCAAAAATTTAATATTATATTCGTTAAATTAATAATACATTACACAACATGATATAGCATTGTATTTTTCATATCATTTTCAGATCGACGTGCCTATGGGCAGCCCCGATGCAAAACGTAAGACATGTTTTTCAAGAATACATACCATAAATAATAAATAATATGTTTTTGGACTGGATAGAAAATTTTGTTTTTAACCGTTGCTATATATGTTTTCTGCGACGCAGACTTTCGTAACTTTTTCATATTACTATTTTTGTTATGGTATTTTCAAAAATATATATTTATGATTCGTCAATTTTTTTTTGTCCTTGTCTTTTTTTTTTAAAAAATTTTTATTTCGAATGTTGAATAACGTCTTGAGATTTAGATGCAGATACTGCAGCTGATGTAACTTCTAGATCGGTGTGGCCCGAAGAGTTGCCATTTGGCGATAGGATTAGAGAGCAAATGTCTTACGTTCCGAAGGGCTACAAGTACGATGCGACACCGATGAAACGGATTTTAATCCATACCGGCCTCGGAAACGATTGGGAAAGACCGAAACTGGATCGAGGCGAGTTCGTCGGTTGTGCCGTCAGTCAGTGTTGGTTGACCGTAGACAAATCTTTAGGGCCTGAAGTAGACGCGGTACTTTTCAGACATACTTACAGTCGACCGGAATACAAGAGACCGCCGAATCAAGTGAGCAAGACGTAAACCGTATGGTTTTATTCCGAAAAATACCTTAATAATTAACTCATATCAAATAACAATATACAATGCATGTTAGGAAATAAAATGTATCAAAATATACTTAGAAGTACCATATATTATCTATGTTTAACTACTAAGGTTGCGACATATCTTTGGGGTAAAGAAAGAAAAAGTGGGTTGGTCAAAGACCAAAAGGTACCTGTATATTAGAAATATTTTGAATGATTGCAAAATATGTGATAAAAAAAACCACAAGCCAAACATTTATAGACTGATAAGTGATAAATAAAAATGAACAAACTGATAAAGAGTGTAATTTTAGATAAAACTAACGCATTCCATCGAAATGCTAATTCAAATGGTTATTAAAAATAAAGTTTAAAATTTTTATGAAATAAAAACTTAGAAAAAACGAGAAATTTCCAATATTTTTAAAATGCTATACGTAACTCAAAATTGATCGACTGTTTTTGAAAATTTTATGAAATGTTTTTGTAACCAGTTTTAGTAGTTGGTGAAAATTTCAAGTTTCTAGCAACGTTATTTTCGAAGTTGTGTTTAAAAAATAATTTTCAATTTTATGAAAATTCCGATAATAGCATATTTAATCGTTTTTCTGTCTATATTTCAACAGATTTTTCTCGTTTTTGGAAACAGTATTGAGAAATTTTAAAAATAACCTCTTTAAAGTATCATATGAGTGTGATTGAGGATCTATAAATATTCTGATCGAAATTTTGGATAAGTATTTCTATACGAAAAAGTGTTTCCGAAAAGAAAAAAAAAAACATCATTGTAGTTTCCTTGCTTCTCTCAGAATCTAATTAATTTTTTTTATCTACGACTTTTTATTCAATAATCCTTTTCCTCAATGCCTCAGATTTGGATTCTGGAGGTCACTGAACCTCCTCCGCGTGCCGTGGCACACGTAAGCGATCCCAATGTGATCAATTGGACTGCGACTTATCGTTGGGACAGCGAGTTGCTTCGTCCGTATGGATATTTCATGGAACACAAACCACCGCTGCCGAGAAAACCAGTCGATTATTATTATCCTAGGACAAAGACAAAGAAGGTCGCGTGGTTTGTGTCGAACTGTCATTCGAACAGCATGCGAGAGGTGTATGCTGCGGAACTAGCGAAACACATCGATGTCGACGTTTACGGGCATTGCGGAAAACTCAAATGTCCCAGGTCAGAAGCAGAGAGGTGCTTCAAGATGTTGGACACGGATTATAAGTTCTATTTGTCGTTCGAAAACGCACGCTGCTCTCATTATATAACCGAAAAATTCTTCATGAACGCACTTGGGTGAGTGTTTTGACGTTTAATCACACTTTTTAAACTGTACGTTTTGTCGATTTTGATAAATCAGGGAAACAAATACACGTTACCCCGGCCACCTCCGGATTTTCGGTTTTTTTTTTTTTTTTTTTTTTTATTTTAAACGTGCGTTTTTTAGCACTCTTTTCAAAAGTATTTGAAAATTTTTTCGAAAAATATTATTAAACAAGTTATGATGATTTTAAATTCCATACATTCTGGGCAATACGCAATTCTCATTGGCTCATTTGAATTTCACACCAAAAAGTATTAATCATATCAGTCAAAAAGGTTTGTACCATATTATGTTAATATGATGTTAATAGCATCAATACATCGGATTGACCTAACCTATTTGTTAAAACATATGTTTTTATCTTTTATTTTTTTGAATTCTGAACGAAGTGAAGAAGGTAATGTTTTTACAATGATGTTTTTTTTTTCTGTGTACAACTTTTCGTATGGAAATACTTGTCCAAAGGTTTCGATCAGCAACTTTTTGAAACCGGATTTGCCTCTAGATGGTACGATAGAGAGGTTATTTTTTGAATTTCTCAATTTTTCAGTTTGTTTTATTTTTTTTTTTGGTAAAAACTACCCGAAATTTGACAAAAACGACTCGGAAATCATCATTTTTTGATCCGTACTACATGAAAATTTAAACATAGATAGAAAATAATGTAAAAAAGATTTTGGCGCGAGAAAATTTTGGAAATGTGAAAAAAAATTTCGGACATTTTTCTAACATTTTTTTTTTCTCATTTATTTTTTTTATATTATTATTAACTTCCTTCGTTCGGTTGTGTTTCGTCGAAGAAACGAATTATCGTTTCTTTTTTGAAATTCAATACACCCGCCAAGAGAATCCCACACCGGACGTGCGAACGAACAACACGCTTTTTTTTTTTTTCATATTCTATTTATTAACATTATGTTCGCAGTCATAACGTCGTTCCTATCGTCATGGGACCGAGCCGCGACGATTACGAGCTGGTGGCGCCCAAACACTCGTTCATACACGTGCACGATTACGATTCGGCCGAACAGCTGGCCGCGTATCTGCACGAGCTCGACCAAGACGACGAGTTGTACGAGCAGTACTTCCGGTGGAAGGACACGGGGACGATTACCAACGAGACGGGGTTTTATTGTCGTCTCTGCGCCCTGCTCCACGACCAGCATCCACCGGCCAAGTCGTACGAAGACTTCAACGAGTGGTGGGACGGCGAGGACGTATGCGACTCGGGCCCGTTCCGTTGGAACGTCTCGAAATGACCGTATTTGAGAAAATAAAATACGGGACGAAAATGTTTTTCGTAATATTTTTAAATAAATTAATATTTATTACATGACGTGTAATATTATTATATATGTTTTTGAATCGTGATAAAAGTATAATATTTTTAAACTACTCAATTATGGATTAAATTTAAACACATAAAAACATTATTTTGAAAAACATAAAATAACATAATGAAACTAAATTGATACTTTTCAAAATTTATTCAAATCCTTCATTTATCCATATTGTATGAAAAATAACTTGTTAATTTATTTTACGATTATAATTGATCTAATGGTATTCAAAATATTTCATTATTTTATTCAATAATTTCATTTCAAAAATTTTAAATCAACAATTATTAGTCAAAAAACGGGATTAATATGGGACAGACTTGAAATTACGGGATAAAAAGCGTCCCGAGAGAAGTTTGTCAGGGCGACAGGACACAGAGCCGAAATAAAGGACAATTCTGTATAAAACAGGACGTCTGATCACTCTAATTTAACCGGAAGTTTCAGACGTCAGCCGTCGAAAAGAAAAACTGTAGAATTATTACTCGTTAAGTACCTAATTGCGAATTTTTAATATTATTTAAATTTATTTCGGACAGTTTAAGTATTATATTATAAATGTGAAACAGACATCTGTTGTATACGGTAAATACATTTTTATTATAAGATTAATTTACAATTATTTGTAATTAACAAACTACGCAGTTAGAGTCAGTGTAAACTGGGATAAATAATGCTAAATTCTTCAATTACCTGGATTCAACCCGTAAAGCTAATTATTAAAAAAGCCGGACATACTTCGCACGATGGGTGTACTTCGCACGACGGGGGTCTTCTCTTGACGGGCGTATTAAATTTTAAAGAAACGATAAATCATTTCTTCAGTAAAACAATTCTGAACAAAGGAAATTAATAATATAAGAAAAAAAAAATTTTCGAAAAATGTCCAAACATTTTTTTCACATTTTCAAAATTTTCTTGCGCCAAAATCTTTTTTATAGGATTTTCTATCTATGTTTAAATTTTCATAAAATTCGGATCAAAAAATG
>JAIPRM010000883.1:34223-45788 GCA_025469315.1 Stegophylla sp. TES_Ste_2020 | reverse complement strand
TTGATTCGAACTATATGAAAATTTTAACATAAAATCATATAAAAAAGATTTTGGCGCAAGAAAATTTTGGAAATGTGAAAAAAAAATTTTGGACATTTTTCTAACATTTTTTTTCTCATTTATTTTTTATATAATTAACTTCCCTCGTTCAGAATCGTTTTATTGAAAAAATGATTTATCGTTTCTTTATAATTCAATACACCCGTCAAGATAATCCCACCCGTCGTGCGAAGAACACCCCGACGAGCGAAGTACATCCATCGTGCGAAGTATGTCCAGCTTTTTAAATATTTTTCCGTAGAAAAAAATATTCATGTAGAATAAATTAATTAAAATTTTAATGACATTAACATAATGACATCAACGAATGCCTACTAAGAGTGCAGTATGTAGGTTGTACCTATTTATTTTCAACTCATAGTAGCACCGTGTAACAAACCACAAACTTTTGCTGTAGCTAGGATTCACCAAATTAAGATTCCGAGCGGAACGAAAAAGCTTATGATTAAACAATGATGTTTAGTTTTTTTTTTTTTCATTTTTCTAGAAAAACTTTCGTATGTAAATACTTCTCCAAAAGTTTCGATCAGTATAATTTCATTGATCCGAATTCACACCCAGATGGTACTTTTTAAAAAGGTAATTTTTCGAGTTTTTCAATACTTTTTCCAAAAACACCAGGAAATCCTGTTGAAAATTTACCGAAATAGATAAATATGGTATTACTGGAATTACTTACTTCGCAACACTGATATTCTTCGCACCACGGGTCAGATACTATTGGTGGGTTAATGGAATTTTAAAGAAACGATAAATCATTTATTCAATAAGACGATTCTGAACGAAAAAAGTTAATAATACAAAAATCAATAATGGTCGTCATTTTCAACACACCAAGAATATTTGACTCGGAAGACCCCAAGAATATCCGTGGTGCGAAGTACGTCCGGTTTTCTTGTCTAGACTTTACTTTACTTTACTTTTTTTTTTACATTTTTAAAATTTTTCTTGCGTCAAAATCTTTTTTATATTATTGTGTCTATCTGTGTTTAAATTTTCATAAATTTCGGATCACAAAATGATGGTTTCCGAGTAGTTTTTGTCAAATTTTGGGTAGTTTTTTCCAAAAAAAAAAAATTTGAGAAATTCAAAAAATGACCTCTCTAAAGTACCAACTAGAGGCAAATCCAATTTCAAAAAGTTACTGTTCGAAACTTTTGGACAAGTGTAGATCCATACGAAAAAGTGTATACAGAATCTAAAATAAACATTATTGTAAAAACACTAGTTTCTTCACGTCGTTCAGAGAATTTAAAATATAGCAGGATTTCGATTAACACGTGAAAATTTAATATTATAACTTTTATATAGAAATTATACCTTTAAAATAAAATAAAAATAAGCGCCAAAATAAAATTTGCCAAGGGCGGTACAGAGAGTAGTTACGGCACTGAATACGGGACACTAGTTATCAGTTTCCTCTCAAGATAGTATTGCTGGTTGCCTGATCAATTACTACTAGGTGTTATAGTTTGTACTGTATAGTATATGTATATACAATATATGTACTGCTGTACCGACTGTACCCGAAAAAAATTATACTGTTGCCAAATGCTGTTGTAAACGATTTTACAGTATTTTGTTGTTATTGTTATTATAAAACGTCTTTAGTTTTGAATGCCTGTTGAATTTTACCGAAAAATAATGAAAAAGATTCTGCGCACTATTTGAAGTTGACATTCATTTCAGTCGTAATTCTAACTTTAAATGCTGATAAACAGGGCTAGGATTTATATGCTACAGTGTGTTTTTTTTTTTTTTGAGACTCCTGATTATTGATTTTGTCAGTAATGTCCACGAATGATGAGATAAATAATAAGAGTATTTATTTTGCATATTTTGGATAAAATGCATATTTTTGCATATATTGAATAAAATGAATATTATTGCATATTATTTCGATTATAAGAATGTGAAAAATATATGTTTTATTATAGTGTATTTCGTATTTAATTCTAGCTCTGCTGAATAAAGTATAAAACTTGCGTTTCTTTGTCAAACATACATTTTACAAGTACAATACTATGGTACAACAGATATGCGATAAAAGATTGAATAGTTTGATGGAGAAAAATTAACACAATTAATAAGAGTATGTAGGTCAATATAAAATCAAAGATAAGATATAATTTGTCAAATAATATAAATTTCTTTATTTAAATATGCGCCAACATGGATGTTCAGTCAATATAAATCAATACTACGATCCAAACGCCGATCATTTATAATCGAAAATTTAAAGAAAATATGTTGTCGTATCATGTAATACACGTATTATTATAAATTTTATTTATCAATTATATTATATTAAAGGTAACAGCCAATCACTGATGAATTCCAGTGAATAAATATTTTTTTTGTTCATATTTTAAGAATTTAAATGCATATTTTGGGTAAATAAAATGCATATTTTACAATTTTTTATTGCATACAAATCCTAGCCCTGCTGATAAAAATGTATTCATTGAACCAACTTTTTAAGGAAATTTCACCACAGGTATAAAAACGTCTGAGAAGTTTTTGGTAAAAGAAAGGAAAATACATATTAAGTGCAATTTAAATTTGAAAAATTTAAATTGTTATTTTTACGTAAAAATTACCCGTTTTATAGATAATTCTAACTTCAATATATGACGAAGGTGACCAACACGAGCAAGGCTGTTAATAAATTCCATTTCTTAATATCACGAATTTAAAATTTTATCAGGGGAAATGGAATTAAAAATCGAGATTTTTTTTTTTTATTCAATAAGTTGGTCAAATTTTTCCGTCTCTGTTATTAATGAAGGGTGGAAATTGCATATCTTCAATACTATTCCCGAGTATTCGAGCATGTGCGCGATAGTGTGGGTTCTTAGCAGTGGCGCAACTAAGGGGGGGGGTGTTTTAGGCGTCTGGACACCCCCCTTAAACCTTATTTGTGGAAATTTTATCAATGAGCATTGAAAAGAAATTCTTTTAACTATTTATATAATATTATAACCTCTATTTTAACTCAGAAATAAACTCGAAACGTGCTTTAAAAATTCATATTGTTGTTTATGCGACGCTAAATTTTTGTTTTCTCTACAAATAATGTTATAAAAATGTATTAACTCGTAGAAAAGGCAATTAGATTTTGTTACACGAAATTTCTGAAATTTAATGAATTCTTGTAAAATGTCCTTGTAAATCGATTATAATTTTATATTTAAATCTATTATAGTAGAAATTTACATGGATGGACACCCCCCGCCCCCCTTGGAAAAATCCTAGTTGCGCCGCTGGGTTCCTGGGCAATATCTCCCGAGTCGTCTACTACGTACCCTCCAGGCACGGATCCAAAACACATTTACGGGGGTGGCGAATCTTGGTTTAAATTGCTATCATATTTGTTTGTTAAACATACTGTGAATATAATACTGGCAATATATATATATATATATACATTTACTGAAGCTCTGAACAGAATCGAATCGATGTAGTGAAGAAATTATTTATCATTTCTTTAAAATTCAACACATCCACCTGAGGTGTGAACAATACCCATTGTTTTGAAAACATCCTAGCATCATTCATCCGAGTTTACGGAGGGGGCGATCGCGCCCTTTGGCCACCCCCTTGTTAATTATCGTCGTGTCACACTTAAGTCACCACCTCGGTCGGTCGGGGTGGTCGTTTTTCTTGGATTTTTTTTTTTTTTTGAAGCTTGACTTTTAAATATAACAGGGGCCGGAAGTGTTGTGTGCGATGTGCATGCGCGTGCGTGCTCACGTGTACACGGCGGCGGTTGAATAACACTCGTGGGAGAGCAATAAACATTGTGCCTCGAGGTCGGTGGTTGTGTGCGTGTGTATTTCTGCGTTGGTGGCGGACGACGAGTGGTGTCAGTAGTGTAGTGGTGCGCAGTGGTGGTGATTGTGATGGTGGTGGCTGGTGGTGGTGACGGTGCGGTCTAATATATAGTGGCAGTGGCGCGGCGGCGGCTTTTGATAATTACACGGCACGACGACCACCAGCAGCAGACGGGCCGAAAGCACGCTACCACCGTCGATGGCGCCTCGATCGATTGGACCACACACACCGCAATATTTATATACATATATAATATATATATATATATATGTGTGTGTTGTGTATAATATTATATACATATTATGTCCCTCGTGCGAGTGTATGCACTGTATAATTTATACACATATTTTTTCCCTCGTTTTTTTCAGTGTCGGTAAAGTCAAAACGTGGCGAGAAAAAATAAAAATAAAATAATAACAATAAAAATGTCGCGCACAAAATATTATCATAGTTTTTTTTTTTTTTTTTTGAAAACATAGCACGCACATGCCACGATAATGATATTATTGCTGACGGCGGCGGGCGCGCGAAGTTCGAGTCGCGTGCTCCGCGATGTCTGCTGTAGTGTATATGCTCAAACCTGATGGACTCGATCGTCGTTGGCGTGTATGGTATGCTGGGGGGGGTCAATAAATGTGAGTACATTATACTGCCCGTGATTTATTTTTTCGAAAGGGTAGGGGCAAAGAGGCTACTAAGTATTCTTGTTAGGCGAGATAATTCGCACAATTTACCTCGTTTAGTTATAATATTCTACTATTGGCAATTATATTATTATGATTAAGGCTGGGATTTCGATGCACTTTGCATTGTTTTCCGAAGTTGTCTGTGCGATGCTCTTTTCGTTATAAATACGTTTCAGGTGTTTTTCAATTAGAATAAAAAATTTTATTTTGCATTTTTTTGCAATTTTCGACGATATTTGATTTTGAGGTCATTTTTAGGACATTTTATAGGTTTTTAGGTCGTTTTTGGCCTAAAATTCAAATTCAAAATTTTTTTATTAACTTATATTATGCGATTTATTTCATACGCTAATAATAGATGAAATAATATCTTATCCACAATTCTTATACATTATATTTGTATAAATTCTTATCTTGCCTTCCAGCGTAGCGATATGCCAGAAGCCTAGAACATTAAAATCGATACAGACGCCTGACAATACCTCATACCAGTCATAATTTTTTTAAATTTTAAGCTATTATAAATAAATTTTAAAGACATTTTTTAAGTTTTAAGTCATTTTTTTCAGGGCATTTTTAGCGATTTTTAAGGGCATTAAAATCCCAGCCCTAATTATGATATAAATGCTAATCGTATATAATTTATATGGCTGTACGATCAACGATCGTTGGTTTATAATTATTCTTATACTTTAATTTCGTTAATCGATTAAAATATTTGTACGAATGTTATGTTACGAATTTCTATGAGATACTTTTGGAATTTTTCGCGTTTATTATGATGAACAGATACACGAGTGGATTTGACTATGAGTGATTAACAGAGTTAATTCGTCACATATAGTCGAATAAAGTATTGAAAAGTTTGATGACATACATTTTAATTAGAAAAAAAATAAAAATTGTCTGTTTTACATATTTTGTTATGTTGCCACTGAAACTTTGATGTCTGTGGTGTACACACACTTCTATGGCCCTGACGAATCTCTCGATAAATATAATAATAATAACAATAATAATCGGCGAAAGTCCGTCAACAGACATCGTCCCGCCGACGACAGATTAGGCGTCGCGCGGATAGCGAGGGGCTATAATAGTATCGTCGTCGTCGTCCCCCTGCCCCGCGAGTTTGGCGGCTTTATGTGCACGTCCCACCGCCAAATGTGCCACCGCCGCCGTAGCACGCGCCGTATAGTAATAGAAACGCGCGCGGTGGTAGCAAGGGGGTGGCAGTGATGACGCGGAGGCTGTGGTGGTGGTGGTGTCAGTGATGGTGTGGGTAACGGTAGTGGTGGTGTGTATATTATGGTGCGCCGCGCGCGATGGGTCGCGTGCGGGGTTTTGGCGTTTGCGTCGGCGGTGTAATGTTGCTGGCAGAAGAGGAGGGGAGGGATCGTGGTGTGGCGCGCGGGCGCGCGTGCGTGTTTTTATGTGTGCGTGTGTATTCGTGTTCTGGTGTTAGTGAGTGCGTGTGGTGTCAGCATCAAGGGTGGGTGGTGGGTAGAGAGAGAGAGAGGAGTGCGGACACAAATGCGCCGCCCGGAGTTGTCTGGGTCTCTCCCTATATACATTCCGCTTCACTTATACCATCGTCGGCTTGCCCATACAGAATATTATATATATATATATATATACACTACTTATATATACATGTTTATTTATATTCTATATATATATATACGCATACACGCACACACACACACATATATATATATATATATATATATGTATACGTGAAGCCGTCGCCGTCGCCGCCTCCGCGCGCGCCGCACGTTTGCCCGACCCAAGAAACGCTGTGGTGTCAGTTGGCGGCCACCGGCGTGTGAGCGCCGTGCCGACAACACATCGACCCGGGACCACTATTACGAAACTTACGGCACTGATCCTTTGTTGTGATGCGTATTTTTGGTAAATACTCTCAAATAATACGTACGTACTTACATATTTTGTACGATATTTTATGTCCTTTTATGCTCTAAAAGTCATAGCCAAGTAACCAATTTCTCAAAATTTAAAAAACTAGATTATTTTCCTCCGGCCAATTATAATTTATTTCATTTGTTTAATAGGTATTTGTATTTTGAATTATATTTTTAAGTTAAATTTTTCCTCCATCTATTTTTGTAAATCGTGCCTAACGACGTCATTAACGAGATAGTAGATATATTTTTTTCTTCTGAGTTCACAATCTTATCCAAAAACATTTATTTGTACGATGAAAAAAAAAATCTTATTTCGTTTTTAAAACTCTATCTTTAGACACCGAAGATTATAATTTAATAATGTTAAAAAATTGTGATGAACAAAAAAAAAAAAAAATGTCAAAATATTAAATAAGATTTGATTTCGGAAATTAAATGCGAGCCATGTGCAACTATGACGAGAGCCGCATGCAGTTCGTGAGCCACGGTTTGACCACCCCCGATGTATAATATAAAGAATAATGGAAGTTGTCATTTTTGACGAACCCACTAAGAGTATATGACCAGAGCAGCAAAAATACCCATGGTGCTAAGTATGTCTTCCGGCTGAATTCCGGCCAGAATTGTTATCATATTATTGTCTATATATGTTTGAATTAATTTCGAAAAATGACTTGTAATATCTAGAGGAAAATCTGGTTTCAAAAAGTTTCCGGCGAAAACTATTGTACAAGTATTTCTATACGAAAACGTGTACGTCGTACATATAAAAAAAATAAATAAAATGATAGAAAAAAAGAAAAAAGTGAGATATACATACTTCGCGCCATGGGGATTTATCGTACCTTGAGTGAGATACTCTTGTTGATTACGTTGAATTTTAAAGAAATGATAAATCATTTCTTCTATAAAATGATTATGAGTGAAGCATCAAATATTATATAATAATAATAATTGGCGATAAGGTTATAGTTAATAAAATTTTATTTAATAATGTTGAGTACTTGATAATAGTGTATGTGTATGTGTGTGTGTGTGTGTGTGTGTGTGTGTGTGTGTGTGTGTGTGTGTGTGTGTGTATGAGGTAATAAATGTCTTAATAAAAATAAAAAATGCAAAAAAATCTATTTTTATAAATTAATAAATCGTCAAGCTCTCTGTAATTAGTGGAATTGGAATTTTTTTGTTTTTTTATGGGAATACTTGAGATTTAAAAGCTATTTATGGAATTAACTTTTTTTCCGATAATAGGTACATTGAATAAAATTCATCAATTTTTTTCAAATTTCCAGTAATAGTCCAATACTATTAATTAATATAACAAAGTAATCCACGTATATTTTTATTTATAGTAATTTTCTCTTATTTTTTCGATTTTTCTCCAATTAAAATCTTGTACAATTTTTTATTATTCGTCCGTGAAGAATTTTCTTACACCAAAATATTTGCAATGTAATTCTCCATTTATTTACCAAGGTTTCATAAAAATTGGTTGAACCAATTATGTTTTATATGCGTTTAAGAGTGTAATTTTAAGTAAAGCTAATGAATTCTATGCTAACTTTCAGTGGTTATAAAAAAAAAAAAGTCAAATTACGATTTTCAAGATTTTTTTAGTACTATTGGTTATAAATATGAGTATGTTTGTATTAAATATTTTTAGCTCTTAATATTTTTACATTAAAATTTTATGAAATAAAAATTTACAAAAAATGAGAAATTTCCAATTTTTTAAAATTTTTATATTTAACTCGAAATTGGTCAAATGTTTTTTATGAGATATGCGCGTGACTATTTTTAGTAGTTGGTGAAAGTTTCAACTGTCTAGCTCCATTATTTTTGATGTTATGTTAAAAAAAATTAAATAAAATTTTTGAAAATTTGGATGATGCCTTTTTTTACCATTTTTTGGTAGTATAGACATACGCATAGAAAAAGTATTGAGAATTTTAAAAAATGACCTTGAAAAAAGTACTAACTAGACAACATTTGTAACCTATTGAGCTGCTACTGATCAAAACTTTTTGACCAGTATTTCTACCCGAACTCGTGATTACATACATACGGAAATTTACATTAATTTACACACAAAAGATTTGTAAAACCAATACATTCTTCGCTTTCAGTAAGAATCTAAAATAAACATATCATTGTAAAAATATTAGCTTCTTCGCTTCGCCCAGAATCTAAAAATCACGTTTTAAACTTAAAAAAATTGTTTTAAAAATCAAAACTGTTTTTTTTTCTTGATTATGATTTTTGTCAACCCTGGATAAGAGTGGTCAGAATAATTCTAAAAAACAGACAATGAATGAAAATATTACAAACTAATCAACTAATCAATCAATCTTACATACTTGATAACAATAAAAATCCTACAAAATTTAGGCTAAGAATAAATTGATTTTCCAAAAAAAAAAAAAAAAAAACAATAATGCAGGAAAGTGCTTTTATAGTTTTCGAACCACCACCACCACTGGACTACGTTGGACTCTCGGGGCCTTTGTTTTTGTGTAGTAGTGAACGTGTCGGTTCGACCGGGTCGCAGTTGCCCGTAGATGATTGCTGGCGGGAGGTTTATGGCACGCGACTACCGCCGCTGCGGTTCGATACCCCCCGCACCGGGTCGTCCGCCCGCGCCGCGTCCTCACGACGACGGACTCTACACGCTATCGCCGTCATTGCCGCCGCCGCCGCGTTCGCCTCGAACCGCCGCGCCGAGGTGCCTCTTCAACCATTTATTAAACCCGTCACGCCCGTTCCGGATAAGCCCTAGAGACCCGTAACCCTCTCTCCCTCGACACCACCCCCGCCCCTCCTCGTTTCACCAGTCACCGGAAGTTGGACCGCAGTAGGCTTAATGTCCGTAGGATGAGAGAAAAAAAAAGAGAAATAAAAAAAAAAAACTCGACGTTTATATATCTATATATATATATATATATATATATATATATATATATATACCGCACGTGTGTGAGAGGAAGAGAGAAGGAAGGGCGGGAAAAAATAACTCAATCTAGATAAAGCTTCCCTATTCGCGCGCTTGTATATATATGTATACATATTTAGGACAGTTTAAGAAATATATTTTGCTACCGAAAGACAGCTATTTTTTTGGAAATCTTACCTTACGAGGAAAAATTGAATTTTGACGTCTGCATGACGGTCATAAGTAAGGTTGTGAATTTGTAGGAAAGTGCATTTTTTTTTTTTTGGTGATTGTGGAACATAGCTTTGTAA
The DNA here is from genome assembly GCA_025469315.1 of Stegophylla sp. TES_Ste_2020. Lineage (NCBI taxonomy): Eukaryota > Metazoa > Arthropoda > Insecta > Hemiptera > Aphididae > Stegophylla > Stegophylla sp. TES_Ste_2020. The sequence continues at coordinate 36,046 of JAIPRM010000883.1, read as the reverse complement.
GTACATAATTTGAATTATGTAACAACGAATTCATGTACGAAACTATTATTTTGCATTTTTTAACGTTTTTAAGTCATATTTTCCTTTTTTAGTTCATTTCCCCGGTATTTTTAATTAAATTCCGTCAAATAACATCTTTCGAAAATCCCTTTTTGTTTCACACAGGTTGTATATACGTCAAATTTAAAAAAAAAATGTAAAAAATGTTTCAGGTGAATAGTATTATACAAAATTCAAATTCTATCAACAATTTTATTTATTTTTTTTTGAAATAAATATATTTTTATGCATGTGAAATTTAATCTACTAATGTAGTAATGTATGTAATATCCTATAATATCAATATAAATATAAAAATTAAATTAAAAATCATTTTAAGTGCATTTTATACTATAATTTTTGGCATTTTATATTGTATTTTTTGCATTTTAAGTGCATATTTCATTGCATTTTTTTGACATTTTTCAAGGTTTTTTAGTGCATTAAATTCATATCCCTAGTCATAAGCATTTGCGCACGGGATCTGTGTTTTTAATATTATATACTTTGGTCAGACTTTTTTTACATAGGAAAAAATAATGATTTTTGGTAAAGAAAAATGACAAAATATTATGTTGGACGATCGCGTTTTTTTACCATTGTTCATGGTTTAATATTATGCCGATGTGTGACGTATTGGAGTATCACTATTCGCCGCTACTCATCGAATTGTATTGATGTCTCTGAGTCCATTACGACTGATTTGATCAGAGAATGATAATATATTAATATAAGTAGGTACATAAGATGATAATAATTATCTAATATCGTGATACCGAAATGTCTCTGTATTATATCTTTTTTTTAATAAACCTGTCTTTATAGAAATAAAAATACCTTTTAATTTAATGACAAGAAAAAATATTGAAAACCTATTATTATTTTCTAATAAGAAGTAAAAAAAGCCGGACATACTTCGTACGATGGGTGTATTTAATTTTAAAGAAACGATAAATCATTTAAAAATAAAATCGTCCGTAAGAATTTTTATTACGCCAAAAATGTTCGAAATTAAATTCTCCAATCTATGTAACAAGTTTCAAAAAGATCAGTCGACCAATTTTTGCTTTTATGTACGTTAAAGTGTGTAAATTAAGTAACGCAAAATGTAGAACTAATGTAAAACTAATGAATCTCGTCAAAATTCTAATTTCAAACGTTTATACAGAAAATAATTGATTTACGATTTTCGAGATTTTTCAGGTCAGTTAGACATATAATATGTGAGTGAGATTGTATTAGAATTTTAAGTCTTCATATCAAAAATTGTATTAAATATAATCTAATGAAAAACGAGAAATTTTTAAAATTCTATACTTAATTCAAAATTAATAAAATGTTTTTGAAAGTTTTACGAAATATTCTCGTGATGATTTTTAGTAGTTGGTGAAAGTTTCAAATTTCTAGTTACATTATTTTTGAAGTTATGTGAAAAAAAACAATTTTTAATTTTATGGAAATTCTGGTAATAGCATATTTTGTTGGTTTTTGTCAATTCTGTCTACAGATTTTCCGTGATATTGAAAAAAATTATTGATAAATTTGAAAAATGACCATCTATTTTAAAATAACATGGGTGTGATTTCACATCCATAGAGATACTGATCGAAACTTTTAGACAAGTATTGTGTATACGAAAAAGTGTTCACAGAAAAAGAGAAAAAAAAAGCGGACATACTTCGCACGATGGGTGTACTTCGCACGACGGGTGGTATTCTCTTGACGGGCGTATTAAATTTTAAAGAAACGATAAATCATTTCTTCAGTAAAACGATTCTGAACGA
>JAIPRM010000883.1:17188-34123 GCA_025469315.1 Stegophylla sp. TES_Ste_2020 | reverse complement strand
CGCGCTTGGAAAAAGTATTGAGAAATTAGAAAAATGACCTCTTTAAAGTACCATCTGGGTATGATTCCGGTTCTTTAGAGATATTGATCGAAACTTTTGGTCCAGTATTTCTATACGAAAAAGTGTTCACAGAAAGAGAAAAATAAAGAAAAAAAAAAATGAAAAAAAACAAATAAACATCATTGTAAAATCATAAGCTTCTTCACTTCGTTCAGAATCTAAAATAAAATAAAAAATAAACATAATAGTAAAATCTTAAGCTTTTTCGCTTTGCTCAGCATTTAAAATAAACACCATTGTAAAAACAACGGCTTCTTCGCTCTACTTAGAGTTTAAAATGCACTTTGTTTCATATGTACCTTTTATCATTCACACGTGTAATTCATTGTAGGGATTATTAAATTAAAATATAATACAAAATTTTGTATTAATTTAAATAATATATTGAAAAAATAATAATACTCACTCTGTATCAGCTAGAAATAATTTAACGCGCATTTGGTGTATTTTTTTTTTTATTTCATCAGTTTTGTAATATTTTTGATACTGTTTAGAACGTTTGGCCATTGGTAAAGCGTGTGATCTACCGAGAAAAAAGTAAATAACTAGTAAAATAAAAATAGCTATATTTAATACATTAAAGGTTTTTTGTGTTTATATAAAAAATTATACAATTAGTATTAGTCAAAATACATAAAAATTATGTTCAAAATATGATAATTGTTACAATATTACATTTTATGAAAATATATGAACTTTTTTTTATATTTTCCAAAAAATGTATAAATAAATTATTTTAATTCTTTATTGAGCCATTTGTTGGTAGTACCAACGTTCAATTAAACTGCGTGGTAATAGATTTTCATTTGTCCCATGCATTTTTCTCAATATTTTAAATTTTAATATTGACCATAAACATTTTATTGTTTACCCAATTTACGGAATTCAAGAAATTTTCAGAATAATTTACAGTTAAATGATTATAGCCAATATTATTTAGAATGGAGTATGATTTTCATATTTTATCAGACACTTTTACTTGTTCCCGGCAAAACTTCTCTTTGTACGATACGCGTTGCCTATCAATAGTAAATCACGGTAGATCACATGTGCTTTACCAATGTTGAACGTGTTTTGGATGATTTTTCAAGTAAAAAAAAAAAAAATAATATTATATTTTTCAATGCGTTATAGATATCAGCCGGTAACGCGCGCGTTCTGATTTCCAAGCACTTTTGTTTTTCGACTATAACATAATATTATTGTATCTTCTACGTGTTTATTTTTTCATACTCCAGTTGCAATGATAGATACAGAGACGGATTTACACTATTGCCGCCCCTAGGCAACTGTTTATTATTTTAACGGCCGAAAAAATTATTCTACCGTTCATGTGCAAGACGTGAATTTTGAAGCGAAAATTTTTTTTTTGACTAAATAATCAATTTTTAGGTTCAATAATCGCGTTATTTGTGAAAATAGGATACCAGTGTCAAAAACGAAAATGTATTATAAAATTGAATTAAAATTAAGTATTTAACAATCGTGTAGTGCTAAAATAATCGATATAGGTACTTTAAAGTTATTTTTAGTATAAAATGGTGTAAATAGTCAAATATTTAATCTTAATAAACCGAATTTTCCCATTTAGTCACCCCTACTTTTCCCAGAGAAAAAAATTAAAAAACGACAATTCTCATTATATCGCTGATATTCTTATTATTATATTGTAGGTGTACCACCGACATCAGTAACATTTAATAAAATAACCAACACGTAAACGTTTTTAAAATAAAAAATTGTTTTTGGAATACAAAAAATGTTTGACTACCATTTATTATTATTTTTAAGTCGGTTAAAATATAATTTCAACACGAAATTGCCGCTTCCGAAAATTTGCCGCCCTAGGCCCTAGGCCTGCTTTTTGCCTGATGCTGGAAATCTGCCACTGGATAGATATCAGTAAAATAATAATATAGATACGACGTATTTAATGTGTCATTATCGTTTACGACCGGTTATGGAAGGAAGGAAGGGATCCGTTATGCGCGTGTCGTCGTCGTCGTCGTGGTCGTGTCAGATGGGTGCGGGGCGGGCGGGCGGGTAAAGGACATGGAAGAAGGAGAGAAAGAAAGAAGTTATAGTAGTCCGCTGTCCGACACCTGTGACCGGGCCTCTACCATCGCTGCCGCCGCCGCCGGTTCTACCGGCATGGTGTAATTACAGTGCACGCCATAAAATCCCCGGAACGCCGCACAGCGCTTTGTGGTGTGGCGATGGCGGTGGCGGTGGCGGCGCGGCGGCGGTGGTCGTCGGTAAGCTTTGTGCCGCCGAGGCGCGTGTACTCATTACACTCGCCGCCGCCGCCGGGGCCCCCGCGCACATCCGTTCTCGGTCGGCGGCGGTAGAAACGCTGACACGGTCTGTCGCGCACGGCACGGCGCGGCGTATCTGATTTACGTACAACGAAACATTCTGTATAAATATGGGAGGTTTTAATTGTTTTTTTTTTTTTTTGTTGGTATTATTTCAAAACACAAAAAAAGTATCTCTATTCCTACGTACCACGACGATATTTTCGATTTCCGATAATTATAAATTATATAAATGCATTATAAGTATAATATTGACAAAAGATCACTCTGCTGTATATCGATATACATTACTCCATTTTGATATTTTAATTTTATGACTTCATTGCAAGAACAAAATTTAATAATATCTTCCTAAATATATATATATATATATATATATATATATATATGGTAATAATGTAATGTAAAATAATGGGAAGATAGCAAGCCAGACTGGGTACTATGATCTTACAACTCTTTCTGTGAGAAAAATTTCATTTGAATATATATTTCAGAAAAAAATCCACTTGATTTATCAGTACAAAATTAAACTAAACCGAAATCGTGTGACGCTAAAATGTTTGAGATCAACCGTGACTGTTAAATAATATTAATATTTTTAAAACGACGAACCTGTTTGTGCTTTCATAAATTTTTCTTCAAATGTGAAATGATATTGAAAAAGAATATTGATAATCTTGAAAATTTCTGCGTGCTCTAGGCATGGGCTAATGTAACTTGTCTCTTCAAAAATATTGTTTAAATAAAATATCTCAATCTTGGTCTTAGATTTCACCTTATTAAAAATATAATAATATATTTAAATATTGTGTGCAAATATAATGAATATAAAAATGTAAATAAAATACACTGGCAAAGAAAAATGTATGTGATGTAATGTTAATATGTTAATAGGTATAGTTATAACATAGCTATCCGCATATATATATATATTCGAATTGGTTTTATTTTTCAATTTAATGCAACTCAATGTATTCATTATAAATGACTCTATTGATGATTTCACATTACAAATTTAGAAATGAACAATATTATTAAAATTAAGATGGATTAAGCAACACCAAATTCAAGATACTAAAACTGATAGTTTTAATTATTCACTTTTTTCTAACAATATTGTTTTTCGTAGTTTCATAGGAAAATATATTATACATACTTAACACCAATCTTGTAAAGAATACTTTTATTTTGTATTCAGAATACCTATTCAAATAAACGGATGAAAAGTTATTCAAATACGTATTCGAATACTTTTCAAAAAATATATTCAGAATACCGTTTAAATACTTGAAAAATTATTCGAATACATCTGAAAATATAATTATCAATGACTCTTTATTATGTTTTACATAATTATTATATTAATTATAGAATATGTTACAATATTTGAACGTCATAACTTTTTTCAAAACTTGTATGCCATTCTGTTTATATTTTATATTATTTATAAAAACAATTTTTTTTTTTCCGAAAAAAGTATTAAAATATAGAATAAAAATATTAAAAAGAATATATTCAGAATACGTATTTGAATAAATTTTTTAAAAAGTATTTAGAATAATATTCAAATACAAAAAGTTATTAAAATAGATTTATTTGAATACTTTACAAGAATGCTTAACACACTATACTTACTATAAGTATACTTATTTAAAAACAACAGTGTTAGAACATTGTTAGAAAGTAATAATCGGGCGTCTCTAATACTGTAGACTATTAGTTTAAAAATATTTTAGAATACAATTATTAGTACAGTCTTTGAATAATTAACTAAATACTTGATTTATGATAGTTTAGTATAATAATGTGTACAATATACATTCACACTATTATAGCATATATACATTTTCAATTATATTATTAGGTAATTTTGGAAGTAAGCTTCTCTATTATTAGTTACATTTTTTTTTAATTATAGATATCGTCTTACAAATTTTTATTATGGAATTACATTTTCGTTGACTGTAGGTTAGCCGTTAGGTTAGTATAGTGTCTAACATTTAGTTATATTTAATTTTAGAAAAAATACCGGATCGTATGAAGCTTAAAAGCAGAAAATTGTTTGCAATGGAATTTTTTGAAGACAAATTGTACAAATATAATATGCATATCACAATGTTAAAGTAATATGTACATAGTGATAAGCAAAAGGCATCAGAAACTTTGAAGGTGATTCTGCACTTTTATTGTAATATTCTATTTCAAAATGAACTCCATATCTGATTTTCAACTAGGAAAAAGCAGATTTTTTCAAGCCTACTCAAAATTATTTAAGTACTTGCAATTTTCGTGAGCTTTCTAAATATTATAAATGTATTCGATTTTTCTTTATAACCAATATTTCTATAAATATGATTTTCGTTTAAAAAAAATTAAAAAAGGCTTAACCAAAAAAGCTCAAAAGCTGCAATATTTACAATATACAGTCGAGGAGAATTCGACTAGGATATTAATATGACACATTGTGCTGCGTTGAATATTATCTTCTGAAATTTCTGACACATTTCACACCAATCACATTACATGTATATTATTTATATGATTTTCTGAATGCATAAATCATTAATTATTTATCTTGACTGCTCATAGTTCTGATACTAAAAATATTAGCTTTTTTTTGTAACAAGTAAAAAATGCTGTTGTATAGACAATACAGTAGCTGTGTATATTATTTAGTCATTTGGATTTAGCCATAATATTATATTGATGGAATAACAATATGTTACACATCGTTTTCTCAAAAATCTTAGTAGTTCACAGTTTCACAATAGTTGGTAGGTATAAAAATCCTTTGGAGATACATTTTTTTTCTCGTCATATTTCGCACACAGAGGCATATCGTATGGGGGTGTTAGGCGTAGTGGGTAGGCGAAACGAGAGAGGGATTTCTCGTATAATTTAATATCACCGCAAGGGTGGTGGGCGTGCCGTTGGCGCCCAAAGCGCGCGCGGGTCGTCGGTGGCGTCACGGCTATTACACCGTTCACGCGGGGTGGGTGAGCAGTGCGTGGTGGTGACCGGCGGGGGCGGTCGCGGTGGCGGCGGTGGTCGACGGCGGCGCGGGGATGAATCGCGTGGACGGACGGCGGGCGTGGGGTTGAACTACGGGTAGGCGGGAGAGAGGTGTCGACACTGCGGTCGGGTCACCCGTGCCGCCGCCGCCGCCGGCGGCGTCAAGTTCTCGCTTCTCTCATTACCGTCGGGAACTGCCGCCGCCGTCGCCGCGGCACTGCCAGTAGTCACACGTCAGATGCGCTTGCAACATCATGTGACGTCGTGTTACTACTGTGTTATAAAGCTCGCGCGTGTTTATGATGACAGGAAAATGTGAACCGGACTCTTTACCCGTCGTCGTAACTGCAGCATCCGAAACGTTTTCCACCGGAGTCCACGATAACAATAACAACGCGTCTACAACTACAACAGCGACGTCATCACCGATCACGGCCACTGTGCATCCGTTTAGCAAGAGGGAACCCATTGTCACCAGTTCTTCGTTGTTGTTTTCACAGTCTTCTAATCAAAAGGATGGTAAAAGGGTAATATATATTTTATTTTTTATTTCAACATTATTATAGCTATAAATTATTTTCATTAAGATTTAGCTTCGAAGTGAGTCTTCGTGGTGAATGTACGGGTATAAATGCCATAAAACTATATTGTTAAATTGTTTAGAAGAGTGTAATTATAGCTGTGTTTCTCCGTCTCTATTTATCTAATGTCTCCTTTGGAGGTTTTCAAAACATCTCAGGCCCTTCCCCCAACATTTAATTCACACAAAAGAAACGATGATCTTTTTCTCGTTACATAAATAATATTTATTAATAATAAATTTAACAACCCCCTCACCAGAGCAGCATGCCCCCCCCAAGTTGGTACCCACAGAATTGTGGGTTTTAGTACACATTTATTAAACGAGTGACAAACTATTAAGTGTTCAAAAGTAGTCTTGACATTTGAGCTTCTCAGTGTGATATCATTCAGAAATAAATTTTAAATTTTTGAAAAAATATGTCCAACTCAATCTCTTATATTTTCAATCAAAATATTGTTTGTATTGCAGATGTAGATAACCGTCGTAGAGAAATCATTTATGCTCGTATATATATATATATTGAAATATTTAAATTAGCCGTTAAAACATTATTGAATTACTTTTGAATTTTAATATTTTTAATGCATGGATAGAAGAATATACAAAATTGGAAATGAAATTGTACAAAAATACAACTAAGTTATTATTATTTGTTATAACTAGTAATTATTTGATTAGGTACTAAATGTTGTTTACCTAATGTTATATTAGAAAATCATGACATAAATTTTCTTTATACTGTATTTTCAGTGTTATAATACCCCTAAAGTTTTATTTGGTTTTTTGAGTCATATAGTTTTGGGATATTAGACTTAATTTCTCATAATCGTTCGGTGTTTATATTATTAATATGTATTTATTTGAAATTAACGGACTGAGCCCGTTTTAAAGACGTCTCCACTTACACCTCCACAATTTATTATTTGCTGAACATAACATATATGAACATATTTTGATATATTCGAAATCAAGTAACGTGTACGAGACATTCAGCTATATTCAGATATTTGTTCGTTAAATACGACTATTTAACATTTCTTATCGAACATTCAGCCAGTTTTCAGTATTCTACTTGCGCAACTATGATGTATTAATATGCAAAAAAGTTAAATTTGCTTCTTCTTTTGTCACTAGGACTATTTCCATCCTACATTCTCACTTTACTTCTCACTACATTCTCACAAAGACATGCAATTATATTAAATTAAAAATAATAAATTGCATTGTATATGCATAAATACAATATAATTTTAATTTGAATAATCATGTATGTGTAATATGAGCATACCATAAGTCAAATAAAAAGAAGGTTGGGGGTGTTTTCAAAACCACTCAAAGCCTCTCATTTCAAAAAAAAAAAAAGGAAAATTGCATTAAGTTAGTGCCTTTAGGAAGACTAAATCAAACAATTAAATATATTAGCCAGTCAATATTTAAACAAAAACTAGACTTGGATGAGCCGAAATGTATTATATTTTTGATTAGACTAAAAATCAAAATCTTATTGATCTACATAATGTACTATTAAATTATTTTATTATTTAAATTATTTTATTATTGTATATGTATATGAAGGTACGTAAACAAATATATATTTCGGGGGATGTTTAAGATAACACAACTTTATAAATGAAAATGGAAAAGTTTGTTAAGACGCTAGTACATAAACAAATGGGTACATAATTAAAATGTAATTTTGTTTATATATACTTTATTAAAATTTTGTAATGTAAAACCAAATTTACGAGGTAATCTTGCAAATACATATTACATATATATTACTTCGTCACTGTATCAATAACATCGATTCTATTCGTACCGTAATAACAGAATAATATAGTAAATTTAGTCTAATCTGTGATAACAACACAATCCAGTCACTTTTTATTTATCATTTATCAATAAAAGACAAATGCACTAGTGAAGTTATCTATGTAGAGATATTTTTTCATTTCCCCATAATTTTGGAAGGGGTTAAACTCCTAACCCTCTCCCTTGTGTGTGTGATTGAATATATGTTATGTGTAAATCAGTAATACTTAAACTAATACGTTAAATCAAATGAAGTATGAAAAATTTTCGTAGATCAAAATATAAAATACGAAATAATAATAATTGTTATTAAACCGGTTGATTCATTGATTTATCCCCTTTTTTGGCCGTAAAAATGAATAAATTTTGAATATTTCAATTTGTTATAAAATTTATGTTTTCTATAACTTTTTTTTTTTCATGTCACCTTATAGATTTCCTGTGGTGATACAATTTTTTTTTTTAATGGCATCCCTTCCCTATTTTAACTACGGAATTTTATTCAGGTAATTTTTCTGTGAGTTTTGATGTATTGAAATCAAAATTCGAACGAGTAGTTTATACTTTACAATAGTGCGAACTAATTAGATGTTAGCTGGTAAAATCATAGATTCAAAATAATTACGTAATAGGTACGTAGGAAACTAAAATGTTACGTGTTCAAGAAATTATTATCTTTAATTCTTAAATTTGTATAATTCCAAAACTATTCGTTCGAATTTTGATTGTAATACATCAAAATTACCAGAAAAATAACTTGAATAAAATTCTGTAGTTAAAATGGGGGAATAGAGAAGATGCCATTTGAAAAAAAGAGTTCGTATCGCTAAGGTGACAACATAAAAAAAAAAATGTTTTGAAGAACATGGTTTTTATAGTAACTTGAATGTTCCAAAAAAAATCTAAATTTTTCCATTTTTCCAGCCAAATAAAGATATGAACTTGCTTAATGAATCTTCCTGTACAATGTACATGCATTGTTTCCTCTTCGGGTTTGACTTTGAAGAGATTAATCTATTTTATACAGTTAGCTAAAAGATCTCCGTATATGAACTAAAAGTGTCTTACAAACTTTTGAATGAACGTTTTATTAAACAACACATTTTGTTCTTTAGGACGGCTTTCTCATATTTTTTAAATTTATTACTTAAGGTATTCAAAAATTGACTTTTGTTGATTTTTAAGTTCCTTATTTGTTTTATTCTACTTTTCGCAATGTTTGGTTATAAAATCAAAATTCGAAAAATCGATCTAAAGTTGACTTCTTGCCGAATTTAAGTCTGTTTTTTGATTTCTTATTGTATCACTAAATCGATCAGTACGTTGGAATGGAAATACATGAAAATAGATACTTAACTTATGAAAGACAGAAAATCATCCCTTCTAGTCCTCTTAAGTGGCTTAAGTCATCAATATTAAACTGCATAACCAATTTATACCTATATACCGGGTGTTCCACGAGAATTAACCCATTGTTACGTCTTCTGAGATGGAGAAGACAAACAAATCCTGTTTTTATAGAACTTACAGGGACAAGAACTATTTTATATTTTAATTGAATTTAATGTTTTTTGGGAAAAAATTAAAAAAATTATATTATATTTTATTATTTTTGAAAATTTTTGAAGACGGCTATTTAATGGTTTATTTTATCGGAAATATTGACATTTCAACATTTTATTTCGTTTAATCTCATAATTTTTATAGTTATTTTTAATTTCCTGAATATGTATTAAATTTACATTTCATAATTTGATATTTTGATTATCGCCTTGTTTTCTATAATGACTTATTTAATAATTTGTTGTTCTATAAATAATAATTACCTCTAAATAATACTAGATTTTTTTGGAAACTAAAAAATTATTAAAAGTAAAAAGTTTAACGTAAATAAAATATGTTGAAATGTCAATATTTTTAGAAAAATAAATCACCGAAAAAATATCCGCGGTAAAAATATCCGGGTAAAAATATCCGTTGTAAAAATATCCGTAGGTTAAAAAAAATATTCGTGGTAAAAATATTCGCAGGAAAAATTATCTGATGTATATATATATATATATATATATATATATATATATTATAAGAGTTTTATATGTAAAACAGTCTTCTCTCTCTTCTTCTTTCTTCTTTTTCCTCTCTTCCGTACTTTTTTCTTCGCACTCGCAGTCACTTTGCAGTTTGTACTATTATGACATTGAGCGTCGCTTCGCTCACTTTGCAAAAAAAAGTTATTTTTTAATAAATGTAGGATATAATCTAAAAAACGCACTGACTATTAATTTTATAAGTTATAACTGTATAGGCTTGTTTAGATAATATTAATTAACAATAAAAATGTTAAAAAACATTTTAAAAGTAAATTCAAATTAGGTCCGTGTCAAAATGATTATTATTAGTTGTTTTTTTCATATATTTACGTGGACATCGACAATGGGATATTTTTATCGTATGACCTTTTCTGGTAATTTTTTTTCAAAAATAAATTTTAACTTTTTACCAAATCACTAAATTCGATTAATATATGAATTTATTGTTGTTTTTGTTCCCTAGTCTTACAAAAAAATAAATAGACTTTAATTATTATCTTCATTATCTCAAAAGGAATTGCAATAGGTAATCCTTATGAGGCACTCTGTATATTATATCCTCTAAAATTTAAGTCAAATAGAATCGATGGTTTTTTATTAAGTGTATGCTGAAGTTATTATAATAATGAATTCTGATACCGTGTATTTTTTTATTTTCATTATTGTTCTAGTAGTAAAAAGTAGACCGAATTCAACATGTACGTTACCATTAATAACATATAAAAGTCCTACAAGTACCATGCATATAAATAGGTAAATTTTCAAATTCAAGATGATTTACCCCATGACCTAACAATTTTTCCAAAATTATTTCTGCACATACGTTTCCCACGACGTATATCATGACTGACGTAGTAGTTAGTATAGTTATATCTATACGAAATTCATACCAAAATAGGGATCTGCTTATTAATAATTTTTTATGTAGTATTGTATGGGATCTTATACACGGGTACTTTGAAATAATGAGTTTGAATATTTTGTTTGTTGACTCGTTTTAATGTCGATAACATCAACGTGTTGTAGTTTGATAAGTGTATGATGTAAAATAACTATGAATTGAATTTTGAGTTATAGTGTTATACCCAGACGACGCACTTGACAGTCACATTGTTATTACTATTTTCGATCATAAATCGTAGTCGAGTTGAAATAATTATTTATGAAAATTTTAAATATTTTTGTAAATCGCTCGTGATGAGCTTTAGAAATTTTTAACATTAGTACCTACATCACGTCTTTATTTTAAAACCCAAAAAATTTAAATTCCCAATCACTCTCTGGACTGATTAACCATTCGGTGGGGCCTACACGAAACCGGGTTAGACGAGTCCTCTTGTCCGCCGCCGCCGGTGGTCCGGGTGTCGTCATCGTGTGTTTAGTCGTCACGGCGCGGCGGCGGCTATAATAATAATAAAAACCGATCTCGGCGGCGGCGACGGCGGCAGCTAGCCGGTCGTCGTGTTTATTAACGTGCGCGCGCGCGCGTTCACGCTGCCGCCTTTTATGTGTGCCCACGCGTGTGAACATTTTACTCATTCCACTACCCGCCGCTGCCGGTCGCCCACCCGCTCTCTCGCCATAGCACGCGCGCGCGAGTCTGCCCCCGGCCGCCCGCCCTGCGTGTATGATGATGATAATATCTGGTCGTCCGTGCTGCCGGTAATAATAATAATAATAATAATAATAATTGTGCACCAGCGATATCGGTAGGTAGGCAAAGGGTTTACGTAATGTGTGTGTATGCGTGCGTGCGCGCGTGCGTGCGTGTATAAGTGTGCCGCCGGTAGGTGCGGCGGCGTGCCCCCTGCATTACACACGCCGTGCTGCTCGGCGGCGGCGGCGGTGGCGGCGGCACGGCGTGGCGCGCGTTTGTTGTTGTCTGCTGCGTGTCTACCGCCGGACCTTCTACTAAATCGGGAGCGTGGCGGGCCTGTCGGTGTCGGGCGGGCCGGGGCGGTACTACTACTACTACTACTACTACTACTACTACTCTACACTACACGCGTACGCACGCCGCCGTCTACCCGTCCCCGCCCAACCGGTGCGCCCGTGCCGCCGCGCCGACATCACGCCGCACGTCGACGACGACGACTGCTGCGTGTGCCGCCACCCCTCCTACGCTCACACCCCCCCTCACACTCCCCTGGTCCACCACACGAGGACGCGCTCGTCCGTGACCATCTAGACAAACATTGGTTACTAAACGTGCTGCTCCGCTCGGTTTCACGCGTATACACTGTACACACACATGATGCAAGTAATACATATATTATTATTATATACTCACACACATAATACAGCAGCTATACCACAGCGTAGTAGATACCAATAACCACATAGATCGGGTGTACCGCGCGAACTTTTCTTTTTTTTTTTTTATGTTAAGTATGTGGTACGCGTGCACTTTTTTAATATTAATGCTGGGATTATGATTGGGGGGGCCGGATTCAGCAACGGATAGGGGAGGTATTGGCCCACCACCGAATTTTAGAATTTTAACCAGCCCAAAATGAATATTTGACCATTGGAAAAAAAATGTTTTAATTTACTTTAAAGTGTACCCCGGCTAAGTGTACCTTCCAAATTTCACTTTATACTCTTATATATTTTGTCATAATCGGTCTAAATTACACGCGGCCTACCGAGTTTAACATACTGATGCCTTAGTACTTTGCTAACTAGTTACTTACGTATTTGTGTTTGTATTGTTGTTTTTTTATTGCATATTTACATTTTCTGTCCCTAAATTTCACTGCTTAGGGCAAAAAAAATTACTACTCCCCCCCCGCTAGCCATGGCCTGTACAGTTATATTTTATTGATAATTTTTATTACCGAAAATACTATATTATATAATACCTATACCCAATTCATATACAAGCAGTTGAATAAGTTCAAATATTAACATAAAATATCAGCTAATAAATACCATGAAATAAATATTTTACCCCGTGCTCCTATATTTGGAGAGCGAAACATACTTTTTGTCTCCTCGAAAAGATCCAAAGGGGGCAACTGTCCCTTTTGACCCACTGGTTCCGGCGTTCCTGTATTAACGTGCCGTCCGTGGACTATACCCCATTCAAGGGATGCAGGTGGTCCGATAAATACTACCCTGAGGTTCTACTGTTAATTTATTTTTATCGTACACAATAAATGTATAAATTAATAATACGTGTTTTCGTGAATAATGCTAAACAAATGCTAGACTATTTGAAAAAAAAAAAAAAAAAACGACAATCCTTAATGAGGGAACACTGGTCATCCTAGAGCAACGGTCGGCTACTGGCGAACCGCGGAAGGCAGAAATCTGGATTGACAACATATCTTAAATGAATTTAATATTATTTACTATAGTTAAAAAAAGAAAATATATATATTTCTCAAACTATAAGATACTGGCACTCAACTCTTCTAGAATGTTAGATTTTACGAACATTTGTGAAATTAGAATAAAAAAAATTGTTTTTGGAGGAAGGGGTTAGGTTAGGTTAGCTAAAATATTTATTTTTTGATTTACTCTCCCATATTGACCATGTGGAATTTATAAAAAATTTGGGAGAATTTGAATGATTTCGAAGGGATCTGAATTTTAAAAAGATGGGTGAGAAAAAGAAATATAATTTCTGACATATATGCTGACAATAGCTCAGTATAATTGTATTATATATTTATTATTGTATATTTATAATTGTAACAACAGGAAAATGTGTTAGTCATTATATTTTTACTATTTTAAAAATATTAACGATCATTTTTTTCTGGACCTCATTTATAATATTATTTTATTCTTCGGGACTCTTAACAGAAATTATTACTTGCCGACCCCTGTCGTAGAGGATATTGGTTTTGTTTTTTCATGCGAAGATGACATCATAATGTAACGATGATAATAATACAATGCGACGATCGGATAACGACGGGGGGGATTCGGCGCTAACGCACGACCTCGGCACGCTCGCGCTTTGCCGACCACTGGATAGCTCGTTAGCAAAGGCGGCAGCTTGTTAAGACCGCCGCGGCCGGTCGCACTCTAAAAGCGGCGGCGGACACCGCCCGCCCGGGCAGCTGAATCACGTTCCCGCATCGTTTTCGCGCCTATCCGTTACGGCGGTGGCGGACGTGACGCGCGGGCGAGCGACGTGACGCGTGGCGGAGGCCGTGTGCGATAAGAGACCATCGCCGTTGACACGCCACACGCCCGCGGTCAAAAGCAAAGCGATTATATTCGGCACCGTGCGCCGTGTGTTATTAATAATATTGTATTGTTATAATAATTAGAGATGTTGATGATCTAAAAATGTACCAAAAAATGACCCTAAAAAAGTGCTTTAATGACTTAAAAATTGTAAAAATGACCTAGAAAAAAAAAATGCTTAAAACACAGATTGAAAAATAATATGTAATTGTAAGTGTCCAGACATATTTAAATTGAGTAAGAAAATTAAAAAATCGACGTGAACATCGAACTTAATTAATATCGTTATATTGACAAAGAGATTATGGGTATTGGGTTGATTGAATACAATTTATAAATATAATATTCGATAAGCGTGTACGTCGGGGTGTATATTCTGTAAAAGCAAATGTTGTATAAGTTGTATGATACGGTGTGAGCACCTGTATCTATCGATGAAGTACATATATGTAATTGTAACAAAAACTCTTCATTAATTTTGATAAAAATATTTAAAAAAAAAATGTAATATCGTTCCTGAAAGTCTTAATTTTATTAGAAAAATGACCGATAATTTAACAAAAATGACTTGTAAAATAAATAACAACGTAAAAATTAAAAAAGCCGGACATACTTCGCACGACGGGTGGGATTCTCTTGACGGGTGTATTTAATTTTAAAGAAACGATAAATCATTTCTTTAATAAATGAGAAAAAAAAATGTTAGAAAAATGTCCAAAATTTTTTTTTCACATTTTCAAAATTTTCTCGCACCAAAATCTTTTTTATATGATTTTCTATCTATGTTTAAATTTTCATATAATTCGAATCAAAAAATGATTGTTTCCTAGTCGTTTTTGTCAAATTTTGGGTAGTTTTTTCCCAAAAAAAAATTGAAGAATTGAGAAATTCAAAAAATGACCTCTCTAAAGTACCATCTAGAGGCAAATCCGGTTTCAAAAAGTCGCTGATCGAAACTTTTGGCCAAGTATTTCCGTACAAAAAGTTGTACACAGAAAAAAAAAAAAAGAAAAGAAAAAAATATCATTGTAAAAACACTAACTTCGTTCAGAATCTAAAAAAAAAGAAATTTCATAAATAATAGAAGAGAATTAATAAAACATATTAAAATATATTATACCTACAATACAATTTTTAAATATTTTGAGTTTTACAGTAAAATTAATGTTTTATAAGAGATTATTTTAGCATTTTTCCGCATTTTTAGAGCATATTTCGTAAATTTTATAGCATATTTGGAATTTGGTACATTTTTAGATCATAAATGCATACATATTTTAAGTTTTTTTAGAGATATAAGTTCCCAGAGCTAGACTTATTAATATTGTATTATTATAATAATAATAATTATTTACTATATTCAAACGCGCGCGGAAACGTGTCTCGGCGGGGAGCTGTGCGATCGAGTTGTGGAGCGCCCGCGTGTGCGGTGCGCGCGTGTGTGAACGCACGTACGATACCGTGGTGGTGTCGTGTGGGTAGTATGGTGGCGGGTGGTGCGGTGGACTTGAAGCGGCACGACGTCAAGTCACGACACGGATCACCCATCCCCTCCCCCCCGGTGGCGCGCGTCCCTCACTTCCTATCAACCACCGCCGCCGCCGCCGCCGCCACAGCCGTCGTCACCACCGCCGCCGCCGCCACCGCCAACGCACGTCGCCACCGCACACACTAATCCAAAAGCAAACACGCGCACACACACCTCGTCGTCGACTGTCAGATGCGGCGGCAGTACTCGTGTGTCAGTGTGTGTGTACGCGTGTGAATAAATCATGGCCTGGTCTCTCCTCGTCTTCGTCCCCATAGGCACGCTGTATATACACATCACACGCTTGACGCTACGCACGCCTTTTCTATACGTATATACATGCACACCACAGGGTATCATAGTGTGTATAATAGTACGCCGTGTGTTGTTCGGAGCGGCGACTGACTTATTGTGAGACGACACTACACTATGATGACAGTTCTCCCCGTGTAGGTACACACACCACGCGACTACGTGTGTACGTACCTATGTCCCGACCGACCCCGTTAAAATATAATATCATTATTTATATATAGGGCCCGGATTTAATTGCACTAAAAACCATCGAAAATGGCCCTTAAAAAATGAATTTTACCATGAAAATACTATTCAAAAGGTCCTTTGTGTTTTTATTTTTTAATTTGTTTTCTTATTTGCCATCTGCCAAGTCTAGACATCCATAAGTAAAGATAAAATATAGACATTATCACAATTTTTGAAAGATTTCTAGATATTTTTAAGGAAAAATCCCAAAAAAATGTATAATATTTTGAATTAGTTAAATTTAAATCATTGATTAGTATTACGTACAGATACTATACATTATAAAAATTGTAAGTATATTATTGAAATATGTCTTTAAATGAAAAATTTGCCCGAAAAATGCTAAAATATGCTTTAAAACTGAAAAAACATCGAAAAATGCAAAATAAAAGTTTCACTTTTGAGTTCTTTGTTATATGAAACAAATTATGTACTTGGAAAGCATTGCCTAAGATCACCAAAATAAATATGCATTTTGCATTGGAATCCGGGCCTTATTTATATATTATATTTCCCCGGAAACAAAAATATAATGTAGGTATACAATATATGTATTATGATTAGGCAGGCGCAGATCCAGAAATCATAAATAGGGGGTGCTCGATCAATGGAACCGGTGGCTACTAGTTGCGTCCCGCGGTAAAAATTTCTTCCGAATTGTGGCCCGAGTTTTTCTGGGGTACATACGAATTGCGGCCCGAGTTTTTCTGAGGTACATACGAATTGCGGCCTGAGTTTTTCTGGGATACATACCAATTGCGGCCCGAGTTCACACATTTATTTAATATAAAA
>JAIPRM010000882.1:35022-45795 GCA_025469315.1 Stegophylla sp. TES_Ste_2020 | reverse complement strand
AATGCCGAATACATATATTGATTCAAAAAGTGTAATTAAGCGAAAAAAAAAGTTCTTTTTCCGACTACATTTCACATAATTTCCAATTTGCTGACTGACTAAATTATTCCTATCGAATAAGTAAAAAAAAAAAAAAAAAAGCTATTTTTTTAGCTTTTTTTATTAGCCTTTTTTTCCAATTTCGCTGACTGGATCCAAAATGTCATACATTTTTCAACTTTATTATGTATATTTAGTGTTAATGGGCTTCAAATGTTTTATTCAAAATTTATGGGCGGCACAACTAAAAAGGTTGGTAACCGCTGTTACAAGGCCATTTCATTTTAAGGTAAAGATGTTTTTTATGAAACTTCTAACACAATTTATACAAAATATTGGGTAAATATATTATACTTAAACCATTGCAATAGTATACAAAAATATTTAATGACTAAAAATTTTGATTTTAATAAATAATTTATTAGGAAACATTATCCTTTCATAACAATGATTACACAATTGACAAACAAAATAAAAAATAAACTATTATTTACACTTAAACATTTAAGTTATCAGAAATTATAGAACAATTTATTTCCCATATCTTTGTTCATGACTACTGTATTGCACCAATAAATTGTAAAACTTTGAAAACGTGACGTTATGATGTGTTTTCAATGTCCTAAAAAACAATGTAAGGTAATTAATATTTGATTATGCTAAAGCATGCCGGTTATTTGTATTTGAAATGTACTCACAAAAATTCAGTGACACGAGTGTGCCAAGGTAATAAACCAAATGTTGTGCATGATTTACCACAGATTATAACCAAATCTGGTTCAACCATGGGGAATGTTTTATTTATTGCAGACTCCACTAAAGAAGATGAAAATTCTTCTTCTGTACTACACACAGTACGCAAGGCATTTACTAATTGTAATTTGGAATGTTTGGATGTCAGTATATTGACTTCAATTCTTGGTTCCCATTTATATCCTAAAAATGTGTTAAATTATATGTTAATCAAACTGAATAGCTATACCTAGTTATACATTTTAAGTATTCTATAATTCTTGTTTTCTTAAGATAGGGATTTAATGATGGTAGGTGGTATGCAGTATAAAAAAACCAGGAATGTTTTCCGTCAAAGAAATAACACTAGACAATATTGACTAGGAACATAAAAATTGTATAAATGAAATAAAGGAATGTAAACAAAGGGAAAAAACCCTAGAGAGATAATCGATAAAGAAAAGGATTTACCTAATAAACAATGATAAATTTCATGTAATAAACAATTTTCCGAAATCGGTCTTTTTGAATAAAATATTCTCAACAATATCTTTCCTGTATTTATCATTCCTGGTTTTCATTTTCTCTATTTTAATAAAATCATTATAAATAATTATTTTCCGATATTTATTTTCCTGTGAAATATGTTTTTCAATGAAAACCTTCCTATGGAATATTTTCCCCAATATTTATTTTTCAGTGAAATATCTTTTTTGACAAAATTTTTTCTGCGAGATATTTTTCCTGATATTTACTTTCTTGTGATTTACCTTTCCCGATAAATGCTTTCTTGTGGAATATTTTTCCTTGGTTTTAATTCATTAAATTTTATTTTCCCGAGTATTATATGTTTTTATCACTTTTTACAAACCTTTCCTATATTTATCATTCTTACTTATTATCTTTTAATAGCCCTCTAGTCAACAGTCATATTTTATAAGTAATACCAAAGAAATATTTACCATTTATACGTTTTTTAGATTCAAATTTGACATTGTCGTCAAATTCCAGTCCCCAATTGATTTTCGGCAGTAAACTGGAACCATATAAATCTCTGAAAGCGAAGAACAACTCCTCAGGAGATATGCCTGTGAAATAGGTGATATAATCATTAGATTTTCAGTTTTGGACTTTTTTTTAGTATACAATCTATTCAAAAATGCAGTCTAGCAATTTTTTTAAAAGAATTTACCATGAAAAGCTAAATACTTGATTATGTATTTAGAAAATATTAGTATGTAGGTATCTAATTCATAACTAAAATAAATAAAAATAAATTATTATATGTACTATAAAAGACTTGAAAATAATTTCCAAGTACTACACCAAGAATGCCAACTAAATTCTAATCTTTTGGTAGGTGTATCGTTACCAAATTAGCAAACCGTTGGGTAAACCGCATACTAATAGGACAAACCGGTTTCAACCGATGGGGCTAGACCATAGGCACAATTAGGGGGGTACGGGGGCTTGGGGACGTTAAGTCTCCTGTAATCACTCAAAAGTCAAAACACTCCCCTCCCCATCCTCATCGACCAGGGCTTGGCGCTTACCGTTCTCGTTGTGGTAAAAGCTGACGACGGGCACGTCCAGGTACAGCGCCCACGCCAGCATTTTGGCCAGACGGTCGTAGTACACTTCCTCCTGGCACACGGACACCACCAGGTGTCGGGGTTTCTTGGGCAGCCGGTTCAGGTACTTCCGGCGCCGGCCGCACTCGTCGTCCTCGTCGTCCAGCCACGGGTCGACCGCGTCGCTCGCGAACGCAGCCCGGTCGGCCAGCCACGAGTATAACGCGTACGCGAAGTGCAACAGCACGAGCACCGCGGAAAACGCGAACCGGATCACGTGCGTCCGGTACACGTAAACGTTGTGGTTCATCGTTTTCCAGTTCAGCGACAACATCGCGGACAACAGTCGGGCGGAGACGGGAAAATATGAACGAACGAGTGTACCGCGGGACACGCGAACGTCCGTCACAGCATTTGAACGCGCACTGATAATGGCCGACGGAGGCGGTAAACAGCATAAAAAAAAAAAAAAAACGGGAAATATAAGCGAATAAATTACTAATGAGACCGCGAGGTATCTCAACGGGCCGCTTTAAAGGCCGAAAGCCACCGCAGATTCGTTGTTGTCGTTACCCCGCGCGCCGGACGGCGGATGCTGCAGACGGGTGATAAGGTAATATTTCGTGTTATTATTTTTCGTTTCTCGGTCGTCGTGATAAAACACCGAAGGTTATACAGTGCGTCCACGTCGACAAGGTTGTGTCGTGTTATTATTTATAGGTATTACACGCATACGCCCGCGAGAAAATGTATTACCTGTTTATTATAAAAGTATGCTTAAACGACAAAATTAAAGTCGTCGATTAATACTTACAAATGATCTAATTTACAAAGTACTTGAGATGAACGTCAGAAACAAAAATAACATTATTTGTATAGTTAAATAATAAGTAAATTAGAAGTGAATATCACTCTAATAATGATAGCAGAAGTATCAGTGGCGTATGCAGAGGGGCTAAGGGGCTAAAGCCTCCCCCCACCGTATACCCGTATTAGATTTTTTTGGTTGTATGTGAGATAAAATTTGAAGTACGATAAGTTTCATGTTTATTTTATTTTTTGACGTTTTGGAGTAAATATAGTTGAACTAAACTATTCAAGTCTCATTTAATTCTTTTGTTGATTATAATTAATGTAATTTAAACCGTTATTAATTAATAATTATCATCGATTATTAACCATTAGCAAATTTTTACATTTTGAAAAACTACGTTAATTTTTAAACTATTATTATTATTATTATTTTTGTTTATTAAATTCATAAAAATAGACTTTAAAAACATATAAGGTATAATAATACCTAATGAAAACTTAAAACTAATTTATTTGTTTTTTATTTCATAGTTTTTTTTTAACTTCATCATCAAATATACTCTGAAAAATTACGAAATTGAGAAATATGCTTTTAAAACTATAAAATCATTGATATGCAACAATTTTAATATTTATTTGGTGGTGTCGTGAAATTAATTTCCAGCTTACTTAGCAATGAATTTAATTGCTCACAAAAAAACATGCAAACGCAACAACTTCAAAGTTCTAATAATAACAGCAATAATATTATGCCATTAATAAATATTTAGCCTATTGGAATTCTCTTTAATTTCTCAAGATAACCATAAATTATCATGATAATTATCTCAGTTATAATTTTCTATTGAAAAATTATACATTTTAAACGAATTAAAATTTAAATTATGATACCTATTTATATGTGTTTTTATGTCTATTTATTCTTATATAATTTATGTAATAGATACCTTTTGATTTATGGAAATGTTATAAACAAACACACGTCAGTTGTTAAATTCAGTATAAGTGATTAATGAAAATGCCCACTTAATTGGTCCATTGATAGGATAATTTTTTAGCTTACAACTTTACGTATATACTTTACTATGTCAGGTTTAGAGAGGGGTTATAGTGTTTTCTCACAAATTATATACCGACGTAATGACCTTTTTTTGTTTGATAAATTATAAAAATAGAGAATTCTTTTAATGTATTTTAGATTTTTAATTACATATTATGGTAAAAACAACACATATAATATATGCACATGCTTTTGGATTATAAATACCAATATATATTATCTTAAAAGTTTTACCAAGCGTAAGGAAAAACTACCGAAAAGTTGAACAAAAAAAGTAAACTTTTCTGTTGACGAGATTTTCATAAAATTATTTTCAATACTTAATTGTAAATATAAAAAGAAAGCCGGACATACTTCGCACTACTGATATTCTTTGCTCTTCGGATCAGATACTCTTGGTGGGTGTGTAAAATATTAAAGAAACGATAAATCACTTCTTTAAGAAGTCAATTCTGAATAAAGGAAGTTAATAATATAAAGAACAATAATAGTCGTAATTTTCAACACACCCACCAAAAGTATGAGACCCAAAGAACGAATATCCGTGGTACGATGTTCAGCTTTATTGTCTATACTTTATATTACTTCACTTTACTTTTTTTTTATCTAATAAAGAAAATGAAAAAAAAAAAATTAATGAGAAAAATTGTTGGAAAAATATCCAACATTTTTTTTTCACATTTTCAAAATTTTCTTGTGCCAAAATGTTTCTCATATTATTGTCTATCGATGTTTATATTTTCATTACTACATCGTTTTATTGAAGAAATGATTTATCGTTTCTTTAAAATTCAGTACACCCGTCAAGAGAATCCCACCCATCGTGCGAAGTATGTTCGGCTATTTTTATTTATTAGCTTTCTTAGATACATTATTTTTCTACAAACCCATTTAGGGTTGCTCACATGTCCGTTATCACATGACCTGTGATTTGACCGTTGAAAAATAAAACATGATAAATTTAAAATGATAACACATGCTAAATAGTAAATAAATTTAAACATTGAAAACATTCGCCTGAAAATAATAATACAAATTGAAAACTATGTCAATATTAAGTATATTAGATGGTTTATTGAATATCATCCGCCGTATTTTGGACACAATATTTGCTCGGCGCATTACGAATTCGCTGTTGATATACGTCAAGACAAATACCGGCACTGTGGTGCCTGTTGGTTTGGACCCGAAATGGGAAGTTCGAGACATCAAAGAATTCGTCGCTCCCAAGCTGGGCATGACTCCCGAAGAGGTTTGTGGTGGCATTTGTATTTTATAATATTATGTATTAAAGTTTCTAATCAAATTTATCAGTTTCACCATTATTCTCATAGTTAATGATCATATTTGCCGGCAAAGAATTACAAGACTCAGAACTATTGGAAGAATACAATCTAGCCGAACAGACTGTGCTGCATGCCGTCAAGTCCAGACGCAGGTCGTCGAGACGCCAACCACGTATATCCACTTGTGACGAAGAAAACGAAGAGGAGTTTGATGACAAAAAACGTTCTGAAGTAAACTTTTACGTATATTGCTCTCTTCCGTGTGTCAAGATAACTGTTGGAAAAATTCGCGTAAGATGTTTCCAGTGTAAAAGTGGTGCATTTACTGTGGATGGTGATCCAAAAAATTGGAATGATGTGCTCAAACCAAAAAGGATAACTGGACATTGTGAAATATCTCAGTGTACAGTATGAACATTTTTCTTTTTCTTTTTATGAAATTTGATAATTAGATACTGATCTGTTGTTGTTTGATGTATTTGTGGATTTTCTTAAGGATGGTGAAGTAGGGTGGTCAGAATTTTATTTCAAATGTTCGGAACATGTAACTAAAGGTGAAAGTGATGAAGCGGTGGCATTAAACTTGATTAGAAATAACTTGCATGATATTCCATGCCTAGCTTGTACTGATGTTAGGTAATATTATTTAATTTTTTGATGGTAATGATCTAATATAAATTTATTTAGGCCAAAAGTATTTGTATATCCATGTGAAGACGGTCATGTAACTTGCTTAGAGTGTTTTTGTGACTATGCAGTGAGTAGACTAAGAGAAAGACGGTTTGTATTTGATCAATCTCTGGGTTATACATTGCCATGTCCAGCTGGGTGTGCTAACAGCTTGATTAGCCAGCCATATCATTTTAAAGCATTAGCAATAGAACATGTAAGTAAAATTAAATGTATGATAAATATTTTTTAATTAAATAATATAAGTACAAACATTTTAACAGGTGCATAAATGTATAATCTATAAAGTAAAATATTTTTACTAATCGTACTTATATTATATTTTTAAATAATGTTAAACTAGTTTTGTTAGTTATGTGTTCAATTTTTTTTTTTTTTGTATTTTGTTATCTCTAATAGTTGAATTTATTTTTTATTAGTTTGATATGTATGAAAGGTTTGCAACTGAAGAATATGTACTTAAGAACGGTGGTGTATTATGTCCTCAACCTAATTGTGGTGCAGGTATACTCGTTGATGATGACTGTGACAGAGTGACATGTACTAATGGATGTGGGGTAATACTGATCATAGAATATTCAATTAAGAAAAGGATTTTAAAAATATATTTTTATATTTTCTAGTATGTATTTTGTAAAAAATGCCTTCAAGGTTTTCATATAGGCGATTGTCTTCCTAAAGAAGAACAGTTTATCATTGACATAACAGGTTATTCAGTTGATCCTAAATTAGCCTCACAGGTATACAATATTGATTCACATTAATAAAATTATAAAATTTAATTTATATTAAAAATATATATCTCAGGCTAAATGGGATGATGCAACCAAAGTAAAAATCAAAGTTTCTACTAAACCTTGTCCAAAATGTCGTACTGCTACTGAGCGAGATGGTAAATATTATTTTATAATTATGTTTTAGTGTTTTCATAATAACATAAATATTTTCTTGAATTTTATGAAATTTTGTATGATCACTATTTATTATTTATTATCTAATATATATATAATCATTATTTTTTTTAGGAGGCTGTATGCATATGGTTTGTACACGGTGTTCTTTTCCATGGTGTTGGTTGTGCCAAACAGAATGGACAAGAGAATGTATGGGCAGTCACTGGTTCAGTTGAAATATTATAAAAGTACTCAGTTTTATAAACATGTACACATATTCATTGCCAGATTTTTTGGTGGTTAGGGGCACTTGAACTAGTTTTTTCAGGAAAAAACAAATTGCAATAATTTATGTTGACATTTGATTCCTCTGTGAAACTGAAATTGAACTTAGTTTGTTAACTTCAATAACTTTTGTTACCAATTGCCTAGGAATTATATATACACTGATCCAGGTGTGCCCAACCTTTTTCAAGTTGCGGGCCCCATTCTAAATTTATATTTACCCTGCGGGTCATATTTACTACATGGTTTTTTTCACTTTGTTAAAATGTATAATAATTGTATTATCTTTGTTCACCTATCAAATAGATTACTCTAATCGAGTATGTTTGAAAAACTAAATATTTTCATAGACAAGAAAGCCGGGCATATTTCGCACCATGGATATTCTTCACTCTCTAGGTCAGATACTCTTTGGGGGTGTGTTGAAAATGACAACTATTATATTGTTCTTTATATTTTTATATTATTAACTTCTTTCATTCAGAATCGTTTTCCCTAAGAAATAATTTATCTTTTTTTTTTTCAAATTCTACACACTCCAAGAGCATCTGACCCGAGGAGCAAAGAATATCCGTGGTGCGAAGTATGTCCAGCTTTCTTATTTATACTAACCTAACCTAACTTTACTTTTTTTGTATTAAAATTAAAAAATTAAAAATATTTTGAAAATGTTGGTATTAAGTCTATTTTATATCTAGCTTTTAGATGACTTCAAGCTGAGGCGAACGCAGGAAAAATATTTCGAGATAGGTTGGTTGACTTCCGCCTTGCGTTTGCCACTGATGTCAAGTGGTCATTTGTTTGTTTTAATATTTCTGCTATTTTTGACAGTGTTTATTGTACTAATCACTATTACATTCTTTGCTTCTCTACAGTGGCGGTTTTAAGAGGTGAGTGTGATCGTCCCACCCTCAAAGTATTGTTTATATTTATCTACTATGTTAATTATTATTATGGTTTTGGAAGAGAGTAAAGGTTTAAAATTTTAATTCGTCCTCTTATGGAAGTTTCATCAAAACCGCCACTGCTTCACTGACATTATAAAACTCTACTTGTGAGTTAGTTCTATTGATGACTACCTAAAACTTCAAGTCAATTTTAATCAATTTGTTGATCGATTGAATGTTTTGGGATTATTACTTAATCTTTTTAAGGGTAAAGTTATGATGTTTGCTAGAGCCTGATCTTCAATTATTTTCTCTCTCTACCCTAGTTCCACATGCTACCACTAACCAAAACCAAAAGAGGAGTTATTGATTTGGTTAATTTTGAGTGCCAATGCCGATCCAAATTTTAATCACTGATTTTAATTTAATTAAATAACTTATACATTGTAACATTTATAAATTTGAATTGTATAATATTGTACTTATGTATCAAAAGCTAAAAATGTACTCATATAAATAAATAAAAATAAAAAAAATTCTTATTTTGTTTGAGGTATTTTCAGTTTTCTAGGGTAATATTATCTTTTTCTGCCTTTTTGGGTTCCACTGATTTGCTCTTTAAGTAGATTCCTGAGTATATCTTTTGTTTCAAAGCAATTCGAATTTAAATCTGGCTCTGATTTTGTGTATATTTATAGATCAAATTGAATATTATAGAAATATATTTTATATGATTGTTAAAAATTTAAATATTTAGCTTGAATTAACATATATATGTTATCTGTAAAAAAGTATGAAAAGTTACGACTGATTTTTTTTTTTAATAATATAATATTAAATATGTTAGAATGTTGAGATAAAATATATTATATTAAAGTAAATAACTTTCTATTTATATTTATTAAATGTTCATAATTGTCACTAATTAATAATTAAGTTTGAAAATATATGATTATGTATTAGTGGTTTATATATAGTGTTATATAAGTGGTTTTAAATTATATTATTAATAAGAAATAATAATATGTCAATAATGTTTTGGTCATTTATAAAGAAAGAAATTTATTGATATTCATTGAAGTTCGAAAATATCCTGTTAATCAAAATTGGAATTAAATGTGCTTGGAAAGTGTGTTTTACCTGATTTGTATATTGAACATATGAGTTAATTAATAATTAACATGTATTTATTCTAATGTTCTTTTGAAAATGTTTGAAAAAATTTTGTTAATAATATTAACATACTTATGAAAACAGTAATTTTTGTAAACTATAATAATATCATGATAGTAGGTATTATGCCCTACAAAATGATAAATTTCCCTTACCAGTGATATTGTGCCCATCTCCTATCTAGTAGTATACATTGTTGTACTAAAATTTGGTCAAACTCTAGAGATTTTGGTAAAAAATAAATAAATAACTGAAATCAAATTATGAGTTGCTAACAATGTACTTATTTCATTCTAAGTTATACAATATGTATTTTCTTTTCTTTTTTGCATTATTGTCCATTGTTTCATTTGTTCATTGTTGTGAATTAAATTCATTACTATGAATTAAATAATTTATATGTACCAAATGTAAAATTATGTTATGTACTCACTATATACTTATGTACATATTTTAACTAAAAAATACTAATAAAATAAATTGATATTTAAGTTGTTTGAACTATTTTGTTTTTCATGTTGGACTCGGGGTCAAGAAAATCACATCACCTCCACAATTATTTTTACTTAAAACAATTTAATACTCTTAGAGTAAAAACAATATTTTGCTTTCACTTATGTTCTATCATTATTATTTTTTAATGTAGTTTTAATAGGTATTTAATTTTCCTAGAAAAATGTGTGTGCCTAGATATTTATAATAATTGTTTTACATCTTGAAACCATAGTGTTATAGCGTGTTTGTAGTTTCACAACGTTATTGCTTTTCTCAATAATAAAATTAATTATTATTGTAAACCTCAAACTTCATTGCTTGTATTCTGAACTGTAAAGCGTGTTAAATTATTGTTCTTTGCTAAACCACCAATGTGCAAAGCTCAAATCACTGGAATTAATTTTGTTTCATGATAATTCAATTTATAATAAAGCCAGACATACTTCGCACCACGGATATTCTTCGCTCCTCGGGTCAAATAATCTTGATGAATGTGTAGTGTTTTAAAGAAACAATAAATCATTTCTTCAATAAGACAATTCCGAAGGAAGGAAGTTAATAATATAAAGAACAATAATAGTTGTCATTATCAATATACCCACCAAGAGTAAATATCTGACCTGAAGAGTGAAGAATATCTGTCTTCTTCTTCTTTTACTGGCATTCCTACTCTCTAAGAGTTTTTGCCGCCATTACTACACTTCGCCACCTATCTCTGTCTTGGACTATCTCTCTCCAGTCTTCAACTCCAAGGCTTCTTAAATCTTCCTCTACTACGTCGATCCATCTTTTCTTCGGCCTCCCTCTAGGTCTTTTTCCTTGTGGTTTCCATTCCAATGTTACCCTGGC